>CM055119.1:81053856-81206356 GCA_029206835.1 Rana muscosa | reverse complement strand
GATAGTACCGAAGGGAATCTAGAGCCCACTTCACCGCTAAACACTCCTTTTCAACCGTGGCGTAATTTACCTCATGGGACTTCAACTTCCTGCTGAGGTAAATGACTGGGTGCTCTTACCCGTTCCAGACCTGGGACAATACTGCTCCTAACCCCACATCTGACGCATCACTTTGTACGACAAAGTCTTTAGAGAAGTCGGGTGAGTACAACACTGGCTGGCTACATAAGGCTTGTTTCAAGAATTGGAATGCTGCCTCAGCCTCGGGGGTCCATTTAATCATGACCGACCCTTTCCCTTTCGTCAGGTTGGTTAGGGGCACAGCCTTAGAAGCAAAGTGGGGAATGAAGCGCCGATAATAACCCGCGATTCCCAGAAAGGCTCGTACCTGCTTCTTGCTGTTGGGACGTGGCCAACTCTGGATGGCCTCGACTTTGTTGAGTTGGGGTTTTATTACTCCTCTGCCAATGGTGTACCCAAGATATTTGGCCTCCTCCTGCCCAATGGTACACTTCTTGGGGTTAGCCGTAAACCCCGCTTCCCGGATAGAGTCTAGGACTGCTTGCACTTTTGGCAGATGTGAGGCCCAATCTGTGCTATGGACAATTACGTCATCCAGGTAAGCCGCAGCATACTTCCGATGGGGCCTCAGTATCTGGTCCATTTTCCGCTGGAATGTGGCCGGCGCATTCTGTAACCCGAACGGCATTCTCTTATATTGGAACGCCCCGTCTGGGGTTACAAATGCGGTTTTCTCTTTGGCCGACTTGGCCAGGGAAATTTGCCAATACCCTTTTGTGAGGTCAAGAGTCGTCATGTATCGGGCTGTTCCCAGCCGGTCGATCAACTCATCTATACGTGGCATGGGGTAGGTGTCAAATTTTGTAACTTTGTTCAACTGACGAAAATCGTTACAAAATCGCCAGCTCCCATCCGGTTTAGGCACCAACACAATGGGACTAGACCAATCACTTTGGGACTCCTCTATCACCCCTAAGTTCAGCATTTTCTGTACTTCCTCCCGTATTGCCTCCCGTCGGGCCTCTGGGATCCGATAGGGTTTTAACTTCACCCTTTCACCGGGCGGGGTAATAATATCATGCTCTACCCCAGATGTTTGTCCCGGCAGCTCAGAGAACACCTCCTTGTTGCGAAGCACAAACTCCTTAACCTCCTGTTGTTGGGGTTGTGACAAGGTGGCTGCTATTCCAACCTCCGGAATCACGCAACCAGTTTGAGCTGGTGACCAAGTTTCTGCGACTAGGGACTCTCTATCCCTCCAGGCTTTCAACAGATTAACGTGATAGATCTGTTCGGGCTTTCGCAGTCCTGGTTGTCTGACCTTGTAATTCACTTCGCTCACTTTTTCCATTATCTCGTAGGGGCCTTGCCATTTGGCAAGGAATTTACTTTCAACCGTAGGGACAAGTACCAATATCCTATCCCCCGGGGAAAAGGTACGGGTCTTGGCTCCACGGTTGTACACTCTCTGCTGTGCCAACTGCGCTTGGGCCAAATGTTCCTTCACGATGGGCATTACCTGTGCAATTCGATCTTGCATCAGGGCGACATGCTCAATCACACTCCTGTGGGGAGAACTCTCACTTTCCCAAGTTTCCTTGGCAATATCCAACAGCCCTCTTGGGTGTCTCCCATACAGTAACTCAAAGGGGGAGAATCCCGTAGAGGATTGGGGCACCTCCCTAATAGCAAACATCAAATAAGGAAGTAGACAGTCCCAATCCTTTCCATCTCTATCCACCACTTTCTTCAACATTTGTTTTAGGGTTTTGTTGAATCTTTCAACCAGCCCATCGGTTTGGGGGTGATACACAGACGTACGCAATTGCGTCACTTTGAACAATTTACACAGCTCTTTCATAACCCGGGACATAAAGGGTGTACCTTGGTCCGTAAGCAGTTCTTTACAAATACCCACCCGGCTAAAAACAAGAGATAGCTCTTTGGCTATGGTTTTGGCCGAGGTATTTCGGAGAGGGATCGCTTCTGGATAACGGGTGGCATAGTCCATTATAACTAATATGTACTGGTGCCCCCTAGCGGACTTGATTATAGGACCTACCAAATCCATTGCGATCCTCTCAAACGGGACCTCAATGATGGGTAGAGGGACCAGCGGGCTACGGAAATGTGGCATCGGGGCCGACCTCTGACACACAGGGCAGGAGGAACAATAATTTTCTATGTCCTTCATCACCCCAGGCCAATAGAATCTCTGTAATACCCTCTCTCGGGTTTTCTCTGTCCCCAGATGACCTCCAAGAATGTGCCCATGGGCCAACTCCAACACCAACTTCCTGTAAGGTTTGGGCACCACAAGCTGCTCAACGGTTTCTTCTGCCCTTTTTGCCACCCGATACAGTAGGTCCTTCTCTACGCTGAAGTATGGGTAAGTGCAGGTATTATCTGGGTTCACTAACTCGCCATCTATTTCCACTACGTTTTCCCGTGCCTTTATTAGGGCGGGGTCTTTTAACTGTTCTGTGGCAAAATTTTCCCTGTGAACCTCAAGATCAGAAAACTCCACAGACGGTAGGTTTTCGTCTGAGGAGGTGGGCTCCTCTCCAGTTTCTTGAGTCTCGCCTGCCAATACTGACAAGGGAAATTCTGGAGAGTCCTCACCACTCTCAGAGGAGTTCTGGCTATCACCTTCCTGGTACATAGGGGCACCAGTGGGGGGCTCAGGATCATCCCACAGTTCCCAGAACTTTGGAAAATCCCTTCCCACAATGGCATCATGCGGTAGTTGAGATACTAACCCCACTGGATGAGAGAGGGTACCTTTGGGGGTCTTGAAACACACTGTAGTCACTGGATACTCTCGGGTGTCCCCATGCACACAAATAACAGCTACCTTGCTATTCCCAGAGACCTCTGTTTTAACTAATTCAGCCTTTATCAGGGTCACAAGGCTACCTGAATCCAGTAATACCACAACATTTCTACCATTAATACACATTTTGCATAAATGTTTCTCAGTTCCCCGAATGGCAGTGCATGCGACTGTCGCACACAGCGACTGACGTCTGTCCGTCAGAAAGTCACATTGCATGGGTTCCTCCACAACCGGGCAATTTGCTGCAATATGTCCCGCTTGCCGGCAGCGGTAGCAAACAATCCTTTTGGCTGCCTCTTGAGCCCCCGACTTCCCAGGCTGTTCTCGCCCAACCCTGGGCAGAGCTCCCACCCTCTCACTCTCTCCACCCTCACCCCTTGGAATCATCTTATCCGCCCCTGGGGATGGTCTGGTCTTAGGGTGGAAAGTCCGAGAGTCTCTGGAAGAGGCCGTCAGGTTCTCTGCAGCCAAGTATCTCTCTACACGATCCACAAGTTTACCGGCCGTTTCTGGGTCTCCATGGCTTACCCACTTTTGAATGGCGGTAGGAAGAGCTCTCAAGAAACGATCCATCACAACACGTTCCACAATCTCCGGTGCGGACAAAGTCTCTGGCTGTAGCCACTTCCTGCTCAGGTGAATGAGATCATACATTTGAGACCTGGGGGGTTTTCCAAGCTGGAAAGTCCAGTTATGCACACGCTGAGCCCGGACAGCCAGGGTGACACCCAGCCTTGCCAATATTTCAGCTTTTAGCATCACATAGTCTTTTGCTTGGTCAGGCTCTAGGTCATAGTAAGCTTTCTGCGATTCACCAGTTAACAGAGGAGCCACCAGTCCAGCCCACTGCTCCTCAGGCCACTTTTCTCTTTCAGCAGTCCTTTCAAATGTGGTCAAAAATACCTCTGGATCATCCTCTCCAGTCATTTTTGTCAATAAACGACTCACCCCAAAGGACGCGGTATTAGTGGGGCGGCTTTCCTCACTGGTCTGCGGACGTTGCTGCATTACTGCTTCCATCTGTTGTTGTAGTCTCTGCTCTTGCTTCTGCAACAGGTCTATGAAGCGGGCCTCAGATTGCTGCTGGGCTTGTTGCTGGGCTGCGAAGCTCTGTTGTTGAGCTGCAAGGCTCTTTTGCAAACCTGCATTTGTCTGCTGTTGATTGGCATTTGTTAGAGCCAGCTGTTTCAGTATCTCCTCCATGCTGGCTTAAAAAAAAACTGCCACTGGTTCTCCACCAACTGTGAGGGGCTTAGCTCGGTAGCAGGTGTGTGTGACCCCCTGGATGGGCTCCCCACACAAAAACAGGCCCAGCAGACGGAGGTTGTGGTTTTCAAGATCAAAAGGTGCGGTTTATTTCTCTATTTACAGTGACAAAAACACAGCAAAGCAAAAAGAAACATAAACAAAATAAATCCTGGTCAGCTTGACCTCTGACTAAACATACAGATTTCCCTAACTAACAACTGGGATCAGCCTGGTGCTGTCCTAGTCCCTAAGTCCCTGGTTTAGTAAATGTCCAAACAAATAGCCACACAGGCTTTGTCTCACCGCACAGGGGTTCACTCTCCCTAGACAGTCCACACAGGTCTGGTTCCAGGCATGAGCAAACACCTAATGAATCTGGGAGTTTTTATAGAGGCCTTAAACGAGCTGACAAGCTTCAGCTGGTCTCATCAACTCCCTGCCTGCACGACGCCCAGCCCTCTCCCTAGAGGTATGAATCATCCATGAGCCCACTAGCCTCAGCTGGGCTTCATCAACTCTCTCCCTAGTTGTATAAGTCGGCATAAAGCCTGAATCTGGGAGAAATATACCTACCCCCCTGGATGCAACCAGGTGACTTTACCTTCCTGCTGTCACAATATATATATATATATATATATATATATATATTTATATATTTATCTTATATTGTCAAATATTTTATTGTTGCGGGACCCTTTAATTGACTGGTTAATTAACTACCATCCTCAGCACGCACATACTTGCGATACACCATTCTTTATATTGTCCTGTTTTGTCATTGTCTACTGTTCTTTCTATTATTTTAGCCATCAGAATCCTGTCTTGAACAAACCAAGTCTGTTAAGTTTCAGAAATAGTTAATTACACGGCAGTGTTGTTTCGTGTATTTATATCCGGCTCTCCCCAATCCCTGTGACACTTGAGAAAGGAGCATGCATGCTCTGTATGAGACTTGCTCTGAAACGCGATGTGATTCCCCTTCACTCTGGTGACGTCACACGCCTGCTGGCGCTGCGTTCCAAGCAGCTCTTCATCTATTTACACCCGAAAACTACTCAGACTTGCCGGCTCTCATCCTGACCATCTCCCTGTCATACAGCAGCGTGTTACCATCTTGGATCGGAAGTGCTGGCGCCTGATTGTCACCTTAGATGAGCCTTTTACCTACCTATTCCATGTGAGTGTCCATTTAATGGATAATTTTATGTATCAATAAATATTACACTTAGAGACGCTCTTCTGTTTCCATTTTAGAATGCTGAAGATGGGTCGTGGATGGGTCTTCCAGCATGACAATGACCCAAAATGTCGACAACGCCAAGGCAACAAAGGAGTGGCTCAAGAAGAAGAACATTAAGGTCATGGAGTGGGCCAGCCAGTCTCTAGACTTTAATCCTATAGAAAATATATAGAGGAAGCTGAAACTTTGAGTTACCAAGCCACAGCCAAGAATGATTTAGAGAAGATCTGTAAAGAAGAGTGGACCAAAATCCCTCCTGAGATGTGTGTAAACCTGGTCACCAACTACAAGAAACGTCTTACCTCTGTGCTTCCCAACAAGATTTCTCCACCAAGTACTAAGTCATGTTTTGGTTGATAATCTGTCTCTATCATTTAAAATACACCTTTGATAAAAATGATAGATTCTTCATTTTTTTGTAGGTGAGCAAACTTACAAAGTCTGAAGGAGATCAAATGACACCCACTTGTTTGACATTAGCAAATTAATATTCTCTAATGTCTTCCTGCTTCTCTTCCTAGCCAATCAGGAAGTGGGTCCTGAGACTCAATTGGCCTGGGAGTCCCAAGACCCTATTGGCTTAGGAGAAGAATAGTCTGCTTGGGAGGAGAGGCAGGGGAAGCCGCCACCTGGATGGGGTAAGTGCAGGGCTGGCAGGTGACGGATGACGGGTGAGCGAAGTGGCGATCAAGAGTTTTTTTAGAGTGCACAACTTTGTAGCGATATATCTATGAACAAAAGTAGAACTAAAGATAACTTTTATTTTTTCATTTTGGATAGAGCAATGTTACAGCCCCTGTTGGGTTTATGTTTGCTTTTTGACTTCCCTTGACTTCCTGTCCCATAGCCAAATGTTTCCTGTTTCCCTTAGTCATGATGGAGGAGCAGGGACCTGCCAGGACCGAGCAATCGCCGTCGGTGGCCCGACATCGCGGGCGAGTAGGACAGGTAAGTGTCCTTATTAAAAGTCAGCTGCTGACTTTAAAAAAAAAAAAATCGCGGGTGGAATCCTGCTTTAAGTGGTTGTCACCAAAAATAGTGTCCCCTTTGGAAGATTTCCTCTTGATGCTGTTCTGGTGACAACCCAGAGCTCTAAATTTAGGATTTGGTATCACATTGACTCTAGGTGATCATGGTAAACAGAACAAACATAGAGGGGCATCTATAGCAATAAAAACCGGTCAGGGGCTCTAATCTCTCTCCTTTTTATCCAAAACTAAAAAAAAAAAAAAGTTTTGCTTTTACTTCTACTTTATTGGATCCATGTATTCCCAGACATGAAGTGACCATCGGATAGGTTCTCAGCTATGCTGCAAGTCTCTCTGGCCATACATTATATAAGGATCATTCGGTGAGTTTGCTTAGGGAAATCCTGGTAGTGGTTGTACCTGGAGATGAAGGGTTAACACACCTCTGCTCTCCAGAGAATGACATCACCCTCCAGATGACACCTGGCCCCGCCCACACCTGCACACAGAGGCACCGAGCTGGGGAAGTGCGAAGGTGACAGGACTGTAGTAGGGTGGGTGTGGTCAGGAGGCCGGGGCTGGCCAATCAGAGCTGTGAGAGATGATGCAGGCAGGTTGCTTCCTGGCTCATTCCAAGGTATTGCAGGGCGGGGGAAGGATCAGCTGATCTGCACTGCTAGACCGAGGAGCTGGAGTGACATTAGGACAGAGATTGGCCGGGATCTACATACAGACTACTCAGCACAGGTAAGAATATCGCCTCCACATACTATGGAGGGGAAGGGCGACCACTGACTTCATCTCTAAACTTATTCTAAGCTGGCAGACTCAGTAACCTTGCAGTGACAGGAGGATATCTGGTGAGCCTGCCATGATCCTGCACTACAGCAGGTGACAGCACAGTCAGTGTATGTGTGTATATATATATTACTGTACATTATGATTGTATTCACTTCTAGGAACCTTGTGATTTGGTTCTAATGTTGTACAGTAAGGTGGGGGTGTCATCATAGTACAAGGTACATGTCACCATCAATGTTCTCTGAAATGTAGAGGTCACAGCTGACACTGTGTAGGTTTATAGATTCTGATCTGGATAATACAAAGTCTGGGTTCTGGAACAATTGTAGGCTTATTATGGCATGTTTGGGATTTGTCGTTTTTCAACCAGAACCAGGTGTAAATATTTGGAGTTACCTTGGACTGTCATAGGGGAGGTGAAATCTTATTACTGCTGGAAGGGGAAGCTGCAGCCAGGAGCAGCTTGCTGCAGGTAGAGCAAGGCAGAGGCAGCCAGGAGCAGCTTGCTGCAGGTAGAGCAAGGCAGAGGCAGCCAGGAGCAGCTTGCTGCAGGTAGAGCAAGGCAGAGGCAGCCAGGAGCAGCTTGCTGCAGGTAGAGCAAGGCAGAGGCAGCCAGGAGCAGCTTGCTGCAGGTAGAGCAAGGCAGAGGCAGCCAGGAGCAGCTTGCTGCAGGTAGAGCAAGGCAGAGGCAGCCAGGAGCAGCTTGCTGCAGGTAGAGCAAGGCAGAGGCAGCCAGGAGCAGCTGCAAGTATTGTCAGCAAGAGGCAGCTACAGGTAATGTGAGGCAGAGACAGCCAGGGGGTAGCTGCAGGTAGAGCAAGCTAGAGGCAGTCAGGAGTAGTTGCAAGTAGTGCGAACCAGAGGAAGCCAGGGGTAGCCGCAAGTAATATGAGACACTGGTAGCCAGGGGAGGCTGCAGGTAGTATGGGTCAGATGAAGCCAGGAACAGCCACAGATAGTATGAGCTGGAGGCAGCCAGCAATAGCTTCAAGTAATGTGAGCTGGAGGAAGCCAGGAGCAACTGCAGGTAGAATAAGCCGGAAGCAGACAAGAGTAGTTAAGCCAGAGGCAGCCAGGAGCAGCTGCAGGTAGTATGAGCTGTAGGCAGCCAGGAGAAGTTGCAGGTAATGTGAGGCAGCCAGGAGCAGCTGCATGTAGTATGAGCTGTAGGCAGCCAGGAGCAGCTGCAGGTAATGTGAGCTGTAGGCAGCCAGGAGAAGTTGCAGGTAATGTGAGGCAGCCAGGAGCAGCTGCAGGTAGTATGAGCTGTAGGCAGCCAGGAGCAGCTGCAGGTAGTATGAGCTGTAGGCAGCCAGGAGCAGCTGCAGGTAGTATGAGCTGTAGGCAGCCAGGAGCAGCTGCAGGTAGTATGAGCTGTAGGCAGCCAGGAGCAGCTGCAGGTAGTATGAGCTGTAGGCAGCCAGGAGCAGCTGCAGGTAGTATGAGCTGTAGGCAGCCAGGAGCAGCTGCAGGTAATGAGAAGCCTGAGATCCACAGATGTCACATGGTAGAGAGTGTTTCTTTTTCCCAAGCAGTTTGGTTACTTTGTAATGATGTGGGTCTGTATCAGAATAGAATGTATCCCTGATTATATACTTGTATATTCCAGCAGCCAGTTCCAGGCTGATCCTATATGTGGCTCATTTTGTCCCCTTGTGTTAGAGCAGGGATCCTCAAACTACGGCCCTCCAGCTGTTGCGGAACTACAAATCCCATGAGGCATTGTAAAACTCAAAGACATTCACAGACATGACTAGGCATGATGGGAATTGTAGTTCCTGAAAACCTGGAGGGCCGTAGTTTTGAAGATCCTGTGTTAGGATTACTTCCCATGGACTCTTTATCTATATACTGTACTATATATTCTACATGCCCATAGCTTTCTCTTCTCTAGCACTTATTAGTATTACCGGTATATGTTGCTGGATACAAATATGAGAAAAGTCCTCTAACCATAACATATGGATTTCCTTCTTACTCCCGGGTATTCTGGCCAGTTGTTAAGGCTGCAGCTTCCATACTAAATAATTCCTCGTCGGTATTTAGTTCCTTCTTCCTCTGACAGGTTGTAACTTTACAACAGCTGGTAATCAGGGGCCGTGTTAGCCGATTGTATATCATTGGGCTTTGTAGAGTGAATGGTGACATCTAATATACTTACAGGATCCAGGTCTACTGCCCAGGGCAATCCAAGGGATCCCCCTAATGAGAGATATATAAGAAGCAATAACGTGATCTGATATGAAGTTGTAGGTCTGGAATAAGCCGGCAGCTGTGGAATTCCCATCAATGCTAATCTAGATCTATAATGTATCTGGACTCCACTCTAGAACAAAACTCGAGGGTCACTATGTACTCAGAAAATATCACAGTATTGGGAAATCTAAAGCTCGGGCTATGGTAATGGGTCATTGAAAACAAAAGTCACTTTTTTGTTTTCTTTTTTATAGAAATAAAGGGGCACATTCAAGCTATACCCAATGTATTATACATGCTGGGACCTGTAGTTCTTCTGAAGAGATCTGGCCCAAAAATGCATGTATGTAATGTAAAAATATGTGTATGTATGGAAATGTATGCACATTGTACAGCCAAACTCCAGCTTGATTCACATTGTGTTTTTAGCATGTGTTAAAGCTTGCTAAATACACGTGTGTGTGTGTGTGTGTGTGTGTGTGTGTGTGTGTGTGTGTGTGTGTGTGTGTGTGTGTGTGTGTGTGTGTGTGTGTGTGTGTGTGTGTGTGTTTTTTTTTTTTTTTTTTTTTTTTTTGGGCCACTCTTGAGTGATTCATCTCAGAGGCCATGGTGGCAGGCCTCTGGTGGTAGGTCATAAAGCCTATTTTGTTTGGATTTGTGTAGAATGGTGGAGGTTCTACACTGTATTGTTACCTGTCTTCCTGTTGGGGAGATTTCGCTTAACTTCCTGTCCAGGTGACCAAGCAGAAAGTGAGGACATCGCACAGAAAGACAGCAGTAAAAATCTAGAAGTCTTTACGTTTCCCAACTTTTCTTACCCCAGGTATTGTGCCTGGTGCCCAATCTGAGGCCCTTTGGTATAGGATGGGCGACCCTCGGACCCCAGCAGTCTGTAATGGGAAGCACTGGTCTCTGTTAGCAGCATGTAACATGTTCCCTATGTTGTACGGTCTTCTGCAGTACACCCCCAGCCAAATGTATCCTGTCCTCACTCTCTGACCCTTCTTTCTGACAGTCTTCCTAAGCATTGCATATACTAAACATTATGTGTGGCCCTTTGGTTATATCAGGGGCCACATTTGAGGCCCACTGTAGCTCATAAGTTGATGGCCACTGTTGTACAGCTTCTCTTACTTGGTTACTCTTTTTGTATATTTTCAATATTTTGTGTACCTTGTGTTGTAATTTTGTAGCAAAATTGTGACTATAGAAAGTACACTGATGAAAATGAATCTTAAAGCGGGGTTCCACCCAAAAATGGAACCTCCGCTTTTTGGAATCCTCCTCCCCCTCCGGTGTCACATTTGGCGCCTTTCAGGGGGGAGGAAGGAGCAAATACCTGTGTAATCCAGGTATTTGCTTCCATGTCCTGGGCATAGATGGCCACAGTATCTGCGGATATCTACACCATGTCCAGCGCCTCCTCCGTCTCCCCCCCCCCCGCTGTCTTCTGGGAGACACACGGGTCCCAGAAGACTGCAGGGACCAGTGGGATCGCGCAGTGTGACTTGCGCATGCACAGTAGGGAACCAGGCCGTGAAGACGCAAGGCTTCCCTTCCTGATTCCCTTATGGAAGATGACGGCACCTCCACCCGGGAGCCGAGGGACAGATCGGCTTCGGGTGCCGACATCGCGGGTGCCCTGGACAGGTAAGTTTTCCATATTTTAAAAGTCATCAGCTGCAGTATTTGTAGCTGCTGACTTTTAAAAAAAAAATAATAATAATTTGGCGGAACTCCGCTTTTAAGGCTCCATGCACACTGGCTTCAAAAAAGTTGCTTGTACAGGAGTTTTGTTCTGCCGGTAGAAGCAGCTCAATGTTATCTTATGGGTCCATGCACATTAGGACAATTATAGGCATTTTTTGAGCTCAACATTAAGGCCTCGTACACACGACCGAGTTTCTCGGCAAGAACCAGCAAGAAACTTGCTGGCAGAGATGTCTTGCCGATAAATTCGTTCGTGTGTATGGTTTCTCGTCAAGAAAACCGACAAGTAATCTCGACGAGAAAATAGAGAACCTGCTCTCTCTTTTCTCGTCGAGATTCTCGTCAGCATGTTTCTCGACGAGAAAAGTGAGTGTGTGTGTACACCTACCTGTCCTCCGGGAAGCCCGCGCATGTTCGAAATGAATTCGACGCATGTGCGGTAGCTTCCTAGGCATAGGTAGGGTATACCAAGATGGCGGCGACGGCATCGAATGTGACGAGCGCATGCTCGTCGTAGTCGATGACGTCACCGCGTACGCTCCATTCAAAGAACCGCGGGTTCTTTGAATGGATCGTGTGTACACTCAGCCGGGACAAGTTTCTTGTCCAAGGATCTCGTCGAAAAAAACGACATGTTTTTTTCGACGAGAATCTCGGCCGTGTGTACAAGGCTTTAGAGGCAGGAAAAAACCTTCTGGTTTGTGTTTCTGATTGGAGATTACTGGCAGAAAAAAAATTTAAAACTCATCTAAACTTTGTACAAAAAAATGCTCTATATGAGCGTTTTTTACTCGCAAGAGAACAGACGTTTTTTTAAACCCAGTGTGCATGGAGCCTTAATTTTATATATATATATATATATATATATATATATATATATATATTTATTTATTTGCATAACATGACACCTTACTGTTTGGTGCGTTTTGCATTTGAAATGTATTACCCGTTGTCCATGGATGATTGTGTCCCTCCTCTATTACCCCAGCAAAGACGATTAATATATTGCTATGATGTTTGATTGAATTTGTGGCATTACGCTGAAGAATGAAGAGGACAACCTCACCAGCACAGAGCTAACATTTTGTTATGTTACAACCCTATTCCAAAATGGATTAAATTCATTATTTTCCTAAGGCTATAATGTCCCAAAAAAACGGAAAAAGCGCTGTGAATACTTCCCAGGTGCACTGTAAAATCTAGGCTTGTAGTGTGTCTGATGTCAACTAACCCGACCCCCCCCCCCCCCCCCCCCCAGTGCCACTGTTGTCTTTAACCGCTTGGCGAGCGCTCACTGTAAATTTACTGTGGTCTGGCGGCCGCTCTGCACCACATCACGTACCTGGTCGGAAAGTTCCGCTGGAGACCCACTCGCCACTCCCGCTGCGATTGGACACAGCGGGTCCGGAGGACGCGATGTCCACCGGGACCCGCTGATTTTTTTTTGTGAGTAAGGCAAGCCAGACTGCTGTTCTGCCTATGTAAACAAGGCAGACTACCGTTCTGTGAGAGGGGAATGTGCTGATCTCGTGTTTCTGCTAAGCAGGAACACTGTTTTTAATATTCCCTCAGTCAAAGCACCCCCCCCCCCTCCGCCCCACAGTTAGCGATCACTCCTAGGGAACACATTTAACCCTTTGATCGCCCCTGATGTTAGCCCCTTCTCTGCCAGTGTCATTAGTACAGTAACAGTGCATATTTTTAGCACTGATCACTGTATTGGTATTGGTACAAAAAGTATAAAAAGTATTAGGTGTCCAATCTCCTGCTATTGCGAATTGGATACGAACTATACATCTTTTGTTTGATTTACTTTTTAGGTTTACTTTCAACTGTGTAGTGCAAGGGCCTGCCTGATTGCTTACAAATTGACAATGTTTAGGTATGACCTCATATTATATGGTTTTGGTAAATATACAGAAGAAAATTGTATAGTGTGTGTCCAGCATAATGGGGTATGTGGTTTTATGTCCAATGTTGAAGGCAAACGAATTACATTTGTCCAGTCGGTGAATCTAAAGAATTTTCGTACAAATGTTTTGTAGAAATATTTTGTACGAACGTTCATTCGAAAATCTACTTGTATGACCAGATTTAGGCCCCATACACAAGGGCTGAATTTGGCCCATGTGTACAGATCCCTGCCTGACACAAGCCAATCTCTCGACTGGTTCCTCTCAAATGAGCATGCTGGAGAACCAGCAGCTGATTTAGCATCCGATCAGTGCTTGCAGCCAATGGCAGCGAGCACTGACCGGTGTGTTCGCTGTACTAACATTTGCATAGTTGGTACAGCAAGCTTTTCGCAATCCCCTCTGTTTTTTTTCCGTTCAGCTACCTTCCCTATAGATTTAATGAGCGTTCACCTTTGCAGTGTGGTGGGTATTTTATTCTTGTGCCAGAGTTGGGCTTATGGAATTCGATCATTTCAGGTCATATAAGCCCTTTATTTCCAGGATAGCAATGTAGTTTGAAGAGACATCCAGCGAATGAAGGTGGAGCTTGGCAGGTGTTTGAACACTGAGAAATGTATCATCTCTTCTCTATTTGTCTGTCTTTAGAGAGGCTGGTAGAGCCAGGCACAGGGCGGAATTCCTGGCATTCCTATGAGCTGTCCTTCCTACCGCAAAGCCCAGGAAGATCCTTCTCACTTCTTTGTCAGTTGCAGAAAATCTATTTCTATTATATTTGTGATGAATAAGTAGTATCGCTTCCTTTTAGTATATTTTTAGGTAGCTTGTTATGTAACATATTTTCTCAGAACAAAATACTTGAAGTGATTGAGGACATAAATATGGGAGCTGCCATGATGTGATTGATTTTATAGGCGCAGGGACTGTCCTGATTCTGGCTTTACTACCTGGTGAGTCACTGACCTGAGCCAAGCGTGTAGTAACTGATGTCTTTTATCCTGCATGCTTGTACTAGGTTGGTAGTGCCACCAGGACCCCGATGACAGCCTTGAAACCTACACATTTTAAATCTTTACATCAGGCCAATAAAAAGACACAAATGACTGCGGCTCCGTGATCATTAAAGCGGAGTTCTAGTCATTTTTGTGTTTATTAAAAGTCAGCAGCTACAAAAAGTGTAGCTGCTGACTTTAAAGCGGAGGTCCCACTAAAAAAAAATATACAGCAGCTTCTGACTTTTAATATATGGACACTTACCTGTCCAGGGCGCCTGCGATGTCGATCTGTCGCTCGAGGATGGGCTGCTGCCGCCGCCATACTCGGTAAGGGAATCAGGAAGTGAAGCATTGCAGCTTCACTTCCCAGTTCCCTACTGCGCGAGTCGCGCTGCGCGTCTTCACTGGTTGCCGCTGTGTTCTGGGACCTGTGTGTCTCCCAGAAGACAGCGGGGGACAGAGTAGGCGCTGGAAGTGGCGTAGATCATGCCAGGAAGTGGGATCAAATGCCTGTATTACACAGGTATCTGCTCTCTCCCCCCCCCTCCCCCTGAAAGGTGCCAAATGTGTCACCAGAGGGGGGGGGAGGATTCCAAAAAGTGTTGAAGTTCCATTTTTGGGTGGAACTCCACTTTAAGGCTGCATTCACACCTTGGTATTTACAGCTCATAAAACGCCCAACAAGCAAAATCCCATTCATTTCAATGGCACCTGTTCACATCTGACTGTTTTGTCGCCTGAAGCAAAATGCCTGAAAAACGCCTAAGCTCAAAAAAAGAACACTGGCTTCTTTGAGGGCAAATTATAGGCATTTTTCTGCTTTTTACATAGGTGACCTGTACAAAATCACGCGACTTTTGAAATGCTCAGGTGTGAATGCAGCCTTAATAAAGGCGCACACACCCACGCTTGCCTGTCCCAAGATCCAGCGATGTGGTCGCCCAAACAATTGATTCTCTCCCCGGCATTACAACTGCGGGCACCCGGCTGTGACAGTCTGCGGCTTCACAGCCAGGTGCACACTGCACATGGGCGAGTCGCACTGCACCTTCTGAATGGTTGGGCAATCTTCTGGGACCTGTGACGTCTCCCAGAAGATTGCAAGGAGGGGGAGAGGAGAGCTTTCGCTCAGATCGCCTAGGCGGTCTGAGCCGAAGTGGGAGCGGGTACCTGTCCAAAATAGGTACCAGCTCCCCAACCCCCCCCCCCCCCCCCCCAAAAAATGACATGCCAAGCCAAATGTGGTGGGGGGAGTGCTTTAAGCAGAAATTTCCCTTTTGGGTGGAGCTCTGCTTTAAAATATCATTACAGTACATTTTTATTTATTTTTTGTAATGCAGGCAGTGTAACTGAATATGTCTTGATATAAGCCCTTTTAGAATACCCTGTACAGCAGAGCTCACATTAGTAGGGGAAGAAGCAGCAAAAGGTGCCAATCAACTATGCTGCCACACATGTATGAAAAAGGAACATGCTAATAGATGGTGAGAGCAGAGCGACAGTCTGCTGCTTCCCCTTTTACTGTCCAGGCACAGGTAAGGTGTTATGTAACTGCAGCAGAGAAAATTTGTTCTCCTGCCTTTTTAGACAGTAATTTCCTGTGTGGCAGAGCTGTGTAAATCCAGGACTGGATAGACAGAAATGCACACTTTGGTATCAGAAGAGCAATTTGCATTTTGGTTTGCTCTTCAGAGAGCATTTGACAGGCAGCGAGGGTGTGCTTTAACCCCCTTGGTCAGCGCACTAGCGCATTGCACACAGTTGGTTGCGCTTGCTGAGTGTCCCCATTCACTTGACTTATTTTTTGGCGGACATGGCAACGGGTTAGAATTCCTGCAGTGGCTGCGAAGCAAAGCATACGTGACCACAGCATGCGTATACACCCCCAGATGCTGATTCTGCAGCTAATGGGGTAGAAGTTGGGGGCGCTAAAAGCGCAGCTCAACTGTGGGGGTTTTACACCCCCGAACCCCCCCCCCCCACACAACCTCACACGTGAAAGAGCTGTAAAACAGTTCCCCCCTTTTGTAGTTTATCTGTGTGCTTACAGAATGAATTTAAAAACTAAGCCACCACAAAGCAAGGTCCATAAAGACCTTGAGCGAGTTTGGGGTGAAGGAACTTGACTGGCCTGCACAGAGTCCTGATCTCAACCCAATAGAACACCTTTGGGATGAATTAGTGTGAAGACTGTGAGCCAGACCTTTTCATCCACATCACTGCCTGACCTCACAAATGGGCTTCTGGAAGAATGGTCAAACATTCCCATAGACACGCTCCTAAACCTTGTGGACAGCCTTCCCAGAAGAGTTGAAGAGCTGTTATAGCTGCAAAGGGTGGGCCAACTCAATACTGAACCCTACGGACTAAGACTGGGATGTCATTAAAGTTTGTGTGTGTAAAGGCAGGCGTCCCAGAACTTTTGGATATGTATGTGTTAAAAAAAAAAAAAAAAAAAAAAAAAAATTACACACACAATTATATTGTATGTAGCGGGGTGCTAAATTTAAGGGAAGTGTTTTGGATGGTAGTTATGCCCAAACACCCCAATTGATAGAGTTCTTGAAACCATTTTTGTCCACAGGTGGAGTATTGGTGTACAGTTCCCTGTGGCCTGCGGGTGGCGCTGCCATAGTGGGCCAGGGTTGAACTGCTGATACAGTGCTGTGCCTTGTGTGTCCCCTCTTGGCAACCATACAGTGGGTGTGGTCTACCTGCTGGGTATGCTGGGAGAGGATATAAAAGGGGCAGACGATGCCTGTTCGGGGTTCTCGTTCCTGTCCGCCCTGGGCACCTTTTTAGCCCAGGGGCAGGTCTGCGGTTCGTTGTCAAGGGTCCCAGGCACCTTCAGCCCTGGGACTGCAACAAAGGTCTGGGCCCAGCACCTTCGGACCTCTCCCACACTTTATGCTGTCCTGTCCTCCCTCCAACCTTTTCTGTCAGAGACTGTGTTGTTATAAGAAATAAACCTCTACGTTGGAGTGCAGCTGGTGTGGACATTCAAGTTACTGTGGGGACACAAGGACTTGTCTTTATTCTAAATAGAGGTGAGTAGGGCTGGGAAAAAAATCGATTTTAATCTTGAATCGAGTTTTGAGCTCAAATCGATTCAGTTTTGAAGAAAATCGATTTTTTTTTTTTTTTTCCCCTTCAAAGTTTCCGTAGCAGGACTGCAGGGGGCGTATCTGGAATGGCACTGGGCAGCGTTACCCCAATTACATCTACTCGCTGCAGCCGCCGTCTGCCTACCTGATCAGCGTGTCATGCAGACAGACGGCGGCCATTGCAGTGTTCAAAAGCCACGCCTCCCGAGTCCTCGTCGTCTGTGATAGGCGGAACACTCAATTTCACAGCAGGCAGTATTCAGCCTATCACGGACATCCTCTCATCCTCGTCTGTGTTATGAGGATGACCATGATAGGCGGATCACTGAATGCTGGGAAATTGAGTGTTCCGCCTATCACAGACGAGGAGGAGGCGCGGCTTTTGAATACTGGAATGGCCACCGGTGTAGCAGTAAAATCCGTATACCATGAAAATCTGCATCAGGTACGGGCACAGTGATTGAAGCATGGGCACAGTGAGACACGGGCACAGTGAGACAAGGGTACAGTGAGACACGGACACAGTTCAATTCAACTAAGAGTAATCTCAGGATTTTTTGTTGTTTTATTAGCTAAATCCAAATACAGTATTAATAATTTGGATGTTTAACAATCTTTGCTGCACACTGCAAAAAACAACAAAAGGTCACAAGCGCTAAATTGGTGGATAAAGAAAAAAATATAATGGATGATAATAATAATAAGAAAAAAATCCCAAATATTTTGGGAAGTACAAAGTATCCAAAAGGGGGAAAAACAGGATCCAGCGCAGCAAGAAAAAATCCGTACCCAGAAGTACAAGATGCACAACATGCACACAATATAATCCAGCGCTCATGGAACATACATTATTAACTATTGAAAACTCTTGAAGAATTGATAAAGCTTAGTCCAGTTATCACAATAAAGAGAGGGATCCAATCCCAAATGTGCAGAGGGCAAATGAATCTTAACTCTCCAGTTGCCAGTGGTGACAAACTTGTTAAACTTGCAGTGACATCCGTGGAGCAAGGAGGGGTTAAAAAAAGTCAAAACAAAGCCTGTGGCATGATCTCCGTGTGAGCACAGTACCTTGAATGATGGACAACAGGCAGACCAGCGTGTGGAGGGCCCTCCAACCCAAAAGGATGCAGAGCCAGGATCGCAGCAAGGCTGGGACAGAAGGAATCACACACAGAGTTTCAAGAGTTTTCAATAGTTAATAATGTATGTTCCATGAGCGCTGGAATATATTGTGTGTTTGTTGCACACTGACTTTGCAGTTAGAGAAAGGGTTTGCCTTTGCAATTTTGTTTGTTGATGCACTTTAATTAATATAATAATAATAATAATAAAAAAAAATCGAATCGTAAATCGAGTTTTTTATAAAAAAATCGCAGATTTTTTTGGGGGGAAAAATCGCCCAGCCCTAGAGGTGAGAGACATTCTCTGTTTGTCTAATGGTGGAAGACCCATCAATAACACCGCTCAGCCTCTTCACATAGAAGGGTACGGGCTTGTGGTGCGGTGTGCCCCTCTATTCCTGCGAGGAGCCAAAGTTAATGCAGGTAAAGAAAGGGGTCTGTGCGCTACATATATAAAAAAAAATTTAGCTTAAAAAAAAAAAAAGCTACCATCATCCGCTATTTTGGTGAAAGCCAAATCTCTGAGTACAGAGCCTGAAGCCTCGTACACACGACCGAGTTTCTTGTCAAACGACAAGAAAACTGCAGAGAGAGCTTTCTTGCCGAGAAAACCGTTCGTGTGTATGGTTTCTCGTCGAGAAAACTGACCAGAATCTCGACGAGAAAAATAGAGAACCTGCTCTCTATTTTCTCGTCAGGATTCTCATTTTTCTTGTCGGGTTTCTCGTCGGCCTGTTTTGCGACGAGAAAACCGGTCGTGTGTATGCTTTTCCGAGTCTTTAAAAAATCGCGCATGCTCAGAATCAAGTATGAGACGGGAGCGTTCCTTCTGGTAAAACTAGCGTTCGTAATGGAGATAGCACATTCGTCATTCTGAACTGAAAAGCGCGAATCGTCTCTCACCAAATGTTTTACTAGTACGCGATAAAACAAGATCAGCAAAAGCAGCCCAAGGGGTGGCGCCATTGGAATCGAACTTCCCCTTTATACTGCTGTTGTACGGTGTGTATGCAAGGAAAGCTTGACAAGAATCTCGTCGAGAAAATCGATGGTTTTTTTCCGACGAGAAACTCAGTCGTCTGTACGAGGCTTAAGAGAGATTCAAACCTTTCCACACTCGAAGGAAATCCATTGTGACATATTAACGGAAGAAATTGGTTATAATATATTATCGGCTTTGGATAAGGAACGTTTATAAATGTCTTATCTGTAATAATGCTAACTTGAATTATACTGTTAATATCCTGCAGATGTAACAGTGTTATTATGGCCATGGTACCCATATCTTTCTGCATGTAAACTATAATCTGTACCTCCTATAAAAGTTTTAGAATTAAAGAATTTGCAAACAAAAATTCATTTCCATTCAAACCTATATGCGTTCAAGATATTTTATAACATAGATACTTGTATGTGAGATTACCTTTTTGTGTATCAAAAAATCTTCTCATACAGCCATTAAAGGGGTTGTAAAGGTTTGTTTTTTATTTTCTAAATAGGTTCCTTTAACCACTTCAATACCATGCACTTATACAGCTTCCTGCCCAAGCCAATTTTGAGCTTTCAGAGCTGTCGCAATTTGAATGACAATTGCGCGGTCATGCTACACTGTACCCAAACAAATTTTTTATCATTTTGTTCCCACAAATAGAGCTCTCTTTCGGTGGTATTTGATCGCCTCTGCGATTTTTTTTATTTTATTTTTTGCACAACAAATAAAAAAAGAGCGAAATTTTTTAAAAAAACTAAGTTTTTTTCTTTGTTTCTGTTAATTTTTTTTGTAAATAAGTACCTTTTCTACTTCAATGACGGGCACTGATAAGGCGGCACTGAAGGGCACTGATAAGGCGACACTGATGGGCACCGATGAGGTGGCACTTATGGGCACTGATAGGCGGCACTGATGGGCACTGATATGTGGCACTGGTATGCGGCACTGATGGGCACTTATAGGTGGCACTGATGGGCACTTATAGGTGGCACTGATGGGCACTTATGGGTGGCACTGATGGGCACTTATGAGTGGCACTGATAGGTGGCATGGACGGGCACTGATAGGTGGGCACAGATTGGCATGGATGGGCACGGATGGGCACTGATAGGTGGCACTGATGGACACTAGTAGGTGGCACTGGTGCCCAGCAATGCCAGCCACCACACATTGTGAAAGTGCCAGTCAGTGCCCATTTGTGGGCACTGATTGGCATATTTTTTTTAATGTTTTTATTTATTTATTTTTACTACATGTGGATGGCCATGGGGGCCATCCACATGATTGGGGCTTCCCTGGTGGTCCTGGGGGGCTTCCCTGGTGGTCTAGTGTGGGTATCCAAGGGGGGGCTGCGCTGATAAACAATCAGCGCAAACCCCCCCTGTCAGGAGAGCCGCCGATCGGCTCGCGTCTGTCAGACGCGAGTGAGGAAGAGCCGATCAACGGCTCTTCCTGTTTACTTCCTGATCAGCCGTGATTCGACACGGCTGATCACATGGTAAAAAGCCTCCGACGGAGGCTTTTTACCGAGATCAGTGTAGCGGTGGGTCAGACTGACCCACCGATCGCCGCGATGCGTGCCCCCCCCCCCCCCGGACGCGCGGCGGCTGTTATCCCGCAGGACGTCATATGACGTCCAGTGTGGATAACAGAACCACTTCCCGGACGTCAATCTGCTATTGACGGGGCGGGAAGTGGTTAAGCTACTGCATTGTTGGTTCACTAACCTTTTCCTTAGATTTCCCTTCTAAATATTTATTTTCTTTGTCTGAATTTCTCACTTCCTGTTCCTCCTCAGTAAGCTGTTCAGTAGGCTGTTCTGGCTGACTAAACACCACTCGGATGATGGTGTGAAGTTTAGTGAGGAGAAACAGGAAGGGAGAAATTCAGACCAAGAAAAAAAACATTTAGAAGGGAAATCAAAGGAAAAGGTAAGTGAACCAACAATGCACTAGCTTAAAGGAACCTATTTAGAAAATAAAAAACGAACCTTTACAACCCAACCCACTTTTTTGTTTTTTGCCAACCTGTAAAAGAAAGGCATAATGAGCTATTATGACTAGCCTAATAGCTCATTATGTACCACTTACCTTAGATCGGGGCCCCCGAGGCAGTCCGCGTCCCTCTGTCCAGCCGCAGACATCACTGCGGCGATAGCCGGAATGTTACTTCTGGGTATCGCCGCACCAGCCAATCACAGCGCCACTCCGGCGCTGTGATTGGCCGGAGCGGCGGAGACGTCACTCTGCGCATGCGCGCGGGAGGCGTCCCCTTGGGCTACGCCCAGCGATTGCTGGGAAGTAGCCGAGTTTGTGAATGGGATTAACCCCATGAATGCGCCGTTGTCTACAGCGCGCATGCGCCGTAGACAGCGGCGCCTGTCATTTTAGTAAATATCTCCTAAACCGTGTAGGTTTAGGAGATATTTCTTGCACCTACAGGTAAGCCTTAATCTAGGCTTACCTGTAGGTGCAAGTTGAAAAAGTGGGTTTACAACCACTTTAAGTTCCGTGAATTATTGAAATGTGTGTTTTTTTTTTTTTGTTTTTTTTTTACCTGCAACAGAGAATACTTGCCAAATTTATCACATCACTCTAAAATATCTGAGCTTCCTGTTTTTAAAAATAAAAATGATAGACAGGAGCAATTTTACCTGTGAAGCCTCGTACACACACGGTTTTCTCGGCAAGAAAACTGCTGGGAGAGCTTTTTGCTGTGAAAGCCGGCCGTGTGTATGCTTTCTCGGCGAGAAAACTGCCGGGAATCCCGACAAGAAAAAGAGAACCTGCTCTCTATTTTCTCGTCGGGATTCTCGGCAGAGTGTTTCCCGATGAGAAAACCATGAGTGTGTATGCTTGCCTATCCCCAGGTAAACTCGCGCATGCTCGAAAAGACTTTGACGCATGCGCGGTAGCCTACAAGGGTAGTGTAGGGTGTAGCAAGATGGTGGCGACGGCATCAAATATGATGAGCACAGGCTCATCGTAGTCAATGACGTCACCGCGTTCATTTGAATGGCCGTCTGTATGCAAGGCTTGGCAAGGAAACCAACGTTTTTTTTCCTGACGGGATTCCCGGCCGTGTGTACGAGGCTTGAGTTATGGGCCCTGGACGCAGACCGGGTTCAGGGCCGATTACATGCATGTTGCCACTATTACCTGTGGGAGCTGTCAGCCTTTTAATGCTTTCAATGGAGCAATCCCTGGGAATCCCTGCTGGGGTTCCCACATGTAATCGCACACGACCCCATTCCGAAGTGTAAATAGGGCCTTAGCCTCACAAGTTAGATCATTCTGGGTATCCACATTGTAGAGATACAACAATAACCTATGATATTCACATGTCCAAGACTTATCTCCCTCACTACAATCTTTCACTAAGTACACTTGGTCACAACTGATGATGGCTGTCAGGAAACCTCTTCCTGGATGATGAATAGCTAGTTATTATGGACATCTGACACGTTCTGTGGAATACTTAAATGAAAACTATTCCATGCATGATAATTGCAGCAATAAAAGTATGATTATTTCCATTCTGATGAGGGCTGCAAAAGAAAATAGAAATGCTAAAGGATTTCAAAAGCTTTTCAACACCGTTGTAGTACAGCACCGAGCTCTTTTAGGCCAATTTAATTGTTATTTTTATATCCGCAAAATGTAAGGTCTGCTTATTAGATTAGGGCCCCCTCACCCTGTAAAAATCACTGTAGTTTATAACAGGGGTCTCCAAACTACAGCCGTCGGCCAAATGTGACCTGGCTGCAAGATTTTATCCAGCCCACAACTTAGGTCAATGGCCTCTAACATGGGTCTCCCACGTTTTCAGGTTTTCAGGTCAGCCTATAGTCTCTATTATTCCTAAGACTCCCCACCAAACTCCAGTGCAGATTTCCCCCTAAATTCCCTACCATTGTAGCGTTGTTGGTTGCTAGGACTGCCGGCGCCCTAACAACCAATTATGTGTTTGCCCCAGCATTTACAGGAGGACCTTCCTTCCTTCCTTCCTTCCTTCCTTCCTTCCTTCCTTCCTTCCTTCCTTCCTTCCTTCCTTCCTTCCTTCCTTCCTTCCTTCCTTCCTTCCTTCCTTCCTTCCTCTGTCCGGACCTGCTGCACATCTGCCTGCTCCTACAGCCATACTCCTGGGTTCTCCAGACTTCCATCCAAGCTGTGCATGAAGTAAGGGTGGACTTTGATGTAAGGGAGGGTGGGTTAAATGGGGACACTGATGTAAAGGTGTCATTTGATGAGAACTGTGATGTAAGGGGGGACTCTGATGGGCTCAAGTTTTTTTTTTTTTTTTTTTTTTTTGGCATTTCTTTGCTTTGTTTTGCTGAAGTTTTTTTTTTTTTTTTCTCTGTTCCTCTGGTAAGTTTGTTTCCCAGGGAATGACTACCTCAAATCTCATGAGCAGACATTCCAGCCCAGTGTAAAACCTAGTACACACGGCCGAGATTCTCGTCAGGAAAAAACCTGTCGGTTTTCCGGACGAGATTACTGGCAAGTTTTCTTGCTGGCTGAGTGTACACATGTACGATTCAAAAGAACCGCCGTTCTTTTGAATGGTACGAACGCGGTGACGTCATCGTCTACGACGAGCATGGGCTCGTCTCATTCGATGCCGTTGCCGCCATCTTGCTTCACCCTACCTATGCCTTGGAAGCTACCGCGCATGCGCCAAAGTCATTACGAGCATGCGCGGGTTTCCATGGAGGCAGGTAAGTATACACGTCGGGAAACAGGCCAACAAGAATCCCGACGAGAAAATAGAAAGCAGGATCTCTATTTTGCTCATTGATTCTGGGCAGATTTCCCGACGAGAAACCTCAAAGCCTCGCACACACGCACGGTTTTTTCAGCAAGAAAGCTCTCCCAGCAGTTTTCTTGTCTCTTGCCGAGAAAACCGGCCCTGTGTACGAGGCTTTAGAGCATCTTCATCAAATATTTGGGATGCTCGTTCTCAGCATTTGGCCAGAAGGATTGTGACATCCCCTTACCTAAGTGCTGTGGGTGGATAATGGGGATAAGGTAAGTATATATTCTATTTTCCTTACGAATTCAATTTTGCCCATATACAACTATAGTGATTTTTACAGCGGAAGAGTCCCTAGTTTAATAGGTGCTCTTTGCAGAGATGAAAGCCTCCATGTTTTTCCCATAAGAGGCTTTAGGTATAAGGTTGTACTAAATAACCAGGTGCTGTTACCAAGGAACAAGGTGTTGTCCCAATGGCCCAGCCTGCGTCAGTATGGGGCTGGCGCTGCCTTTATATATCTTCATTTAGAAGGTAGACACTGACCTTTTAAGATAAAACCAGGGAGGCTGCCTGTGAATGACAACCAGCCACCGGCCTCCTCTTGCGAACAGTACTTTCTCTTCTACCTGAACAAGAGTAGCAAAGAATGTGTAGACTGTTACTGCCCTTATAGCTAGATCAACTCTTTTGCTGTGGTCTTGTGCATATGGTGGTAACATACAGGCTGGTAAAGCAGAAATAGTTTATATTATTCAAATTGCACCTATATCATCTGACTTTAAGTTTATCTGAAGTACTAATTTAGTAAACCATTAGAGTAAGAGACACTGAACACCTGTTGAGGGGTTTTTGCAAACAACAACAAAGATGGCCAAGAGCCATATGGGGTCAACAACCATCGATTGGGATGATATTGTTGGTTATCCAGATATTTAGGAACTACAGATCCCAGCATGCCCTCTTGGTAGCCAAAACTCTTTCCAGCTTTCCATCTTTTAGCTAGCATTTGCCAACGCTTTTATTGTTGTACAAATATATAATAACGTTATGGAGTGGGAGATCAAATAAATTATGCTATCAGCAAATTGCTTGCAATATATTTAATTTAGTATTTGGACTTTATTGGTAGTAAAATGGGAAAAAAATGTCACTCCCCTGCACGCTTGGCTTTCATCAATCCTCTTTTTCTCATAGTCACACCTGCAGATCAAAGTGGTGACTACCTTTATGGGGCGAGCAGGCAGCCTCCTTGCCTTTCATCATGATCTGCTCTGATGCACTGAATGAAGTGCTCTACTTACAGGTGCACCCGGGATCTCCATTCCTCCTCCGGCCACAATACACACCTCACATTTGTATTGGCTTTTGTCTTCTGAGTGTTTAATGTACAATAGCCCTTCTGGTTGTAAATAAAGATCTGTTTGTCTAAAATGCTTTAATTTTTATCTGGCAATGGCACTGCCAGAGAGCAGAAGCCTGTGTGTCCGTGATAACAGGATGGGTTATGTAGGAAACAAAAGGCCAGATTGACAACAAATCACATAACACAAAGAACTGACTGCAGAATACAATATGGAGAACATTGAATTTTTGCTATTGGGCTACAAAAGCTTTTCCCAAAATACATTTTATATGTGTTCCTCGCAAGTGATGGATTTAAGTATGGCCTCCCGCACATGGGAGCCTGCTATACCAGGTAAAATGTGGGTGTATTTTTCTATTCAGGAGCCATAGGTGCTGCATACAGCCGCCTAAAGAAGTCAAGGGCAGTACACTGGTACATGCTGGTACTTTTGGTAACACACCCTTGTGTACAGACATACACCCCATGATGCAGACAGTCTGCATCCAGGATCGTACATCCATACACATATTTATAAAAGTGCCAGCGTATCCCCATGTACAACTGCGTATAGCTATTCATCTCTATAGGCAGCTGTACTCTGGACCTATACTTCCCTGGTGGGGGGGAAAATTCACTTGAATGTCACATTGTGTGGCTCCAGGTACCCATGTGCATGAGGCCTATATGCAAACCAGATGACTAAAATCTCAAACAACCTTATCATTTGCAGCTTTCTTTCAAAAAACTTGGTGATGCTGCCATGAAGGTCCTTGTTCAGAAATTTCCTGTTATTGGATACAGTGGCGGCCGCTCCATCAGGGGCGCCACCCCCCTAATCCATGCGCCCGGCCCCTAACCTCCATGCAGGGTAATGAAATTAGAAGAAATTGCCGCACACCACTGTAGATTAAAATCCTTTTTATTTGGACATCCCAAAAACTACAGGAATCAGAATGGGTAGACACACTTTGCAACCGCTTAGTCATTACCTTTGCAGGGTGCCGGACGCATGGATTTCAATGGGGTTTTATTTTTGTGTTTTTTTTTTTTTTTTTTTTTTTAAGCACATGGTTAGAGCCTAAGTTATATTAATACCAGTTATATTAATTAATATTCGTTAATCTCTTCCTGCTTCTCATCCCAGCCAATCAGGAAGCGGGTCCTGAGACCTGATTGCCCGGGAGGAGAAGCAACCGCTGGGACTCTGGAGGAGGAGAGGGGGGAAGGATGGTAGGCAAGGCATCCTCTCCACTACTACCAGCGCTAGGATCCCAGCTGTCCTCAGAGCCCACAGCCAGGGCTTCTGCTGACGCTTCCCCTGTGTGTTCTGTCAAGAGCCAACTCGTCCAAATCTCCATTATGTCACTTCTGATGACTCTCCAGCACCGGTAATTGCAGATTTCAACGACTTGGCTGTTTTTCACAGAACACCTGCAGCGTATACACTACGTTACACAATATATATTGAGTGGTCATTGTTAGTCCGCCCGCTGGTAACCAACAACATGGCCGCCTCCAAGGTGGCAACTACTTTTTTTTTCCTCCTTGCCCAGTGTTCTGTCAAAACGGCCAAGTCGTCATGTACCATAGTGTATATGCTGCCGGTGTTGTGTCAAAACAGCCAAGTCGTCGAAATCTGCAATTACTGCTGCTGGAGAGTCACCGGAAGTGACGTGATTGGAGATTTTGACGTGTTGGCTCTTTTGACAACACCTGCATGCTTAAGCTAATGGCAGATGGATTTCAGGAAGAAAATGCTACATCATGGGTCTTCAAACTACGGCCCTCCAGTTGTTCAGGAACTACAATTCCCATCATGCCTAGTCATGTCTGTGAATGTCAGAGTTTTACAATGCCTCATGGGATGTGTAGTTCCGCAACAGCTGGAGGGCCATAGTTTGAGGATCCCTGTGCTACATGAATCATCTGCCCTTACTCAAGATGGTCATGGCCAGAAATGCTAGGGTGTATTTTTCAAAGTGATTTGTCAATAAAATAAAGCATGGAGACCTGGATGGATGGGGGAGTTTGCTTTGAATATCAAAAATGAATGAATTGGTGTTTTTGGTGCTCAGATGCAGATCTGCTTTAATTTCTGGTATGCAGTGTAGCTTCCATATCATGTGACTGCTGTGATTGGCTCCCGATCAGAAGCCTTGACTGAGAGCCCTCAGTGAGTGCTCTTTCAGTGTGCTGTGAGGTTGTCGGCACACAACCCTATGCCACTGTGGATGCATATGTGCATCAGCTGGGCATTCAAGTCCACCTTTCCTGCCATTGCATATATGCATTATGGTTGGAAAGAAATGGATACATGGGGCAATACAAACATTGTCAACCAGTTATGTGTTTTACATCTACTTTTAAGGAAGACCTCTCACTTCAGTTTTTTTTATTTTCAGTGGTTTGTCCCTCGTTCTTGTAAGCCTATTTACAAGGTCAGGCAGGACCCCCCCCCCCCCTTAACCTTGGCCATCCAAGTATTGTAGCTAGCAGTTCAGATCCACAGTAGATTTCCCCATCCACACTAAACAATGGGGATGGAGGAATCTCTTGCTGACTATCGGATTCAGACAGTCGTTGCTCCCTTGGCTTTCAAAATATTCGAACAGTGACTGGATCTAATTGGCTGCAGGCGTTGTTTGGCTGACAACTTTCTGCCTGGTTCTATTAATGGGGTTTTTTTTTTTTGTTTTTTTTTTTAGATTTAAGCCTGCCGAGGTGGGTGGCACCAACAAGGCCACTTGTGGCTCAAATTCTGGCCAATTAGTCCTAAACTTAAATTGGTATTCTAGCCTTTTTCTGGCCGTGTATGGCCAGCTTATAAGGCTTTAATCCGAATTTAAGATTAAGTAGGCATAATGACTTATTTTATTTCTTGCTCCAGAAAGCATCCTCCCCTCCATTCCTCTTTACCGGTTGTGTGCCCATCCCTCACCAACATTTATCAGCTACAATGCTGGACCAGCGAATATGCCATGTTCAATGGACTGAAGGGTTAGAAGCCAAGACACAGGTGTCCTAAGCTTTTTTACAGTCTGAGAAAAACATAAGCTGAACTCCAGCATTTACTTCAGAGGATAATAGATTGCTATCGGGCTTTCCTTCATTTATCTAAAAGTGTTCAAAGACGGTTTATAAATGAATCATTGTCACTCGTGTCTTTGCCTTACAAGCGCTGTTTGATCCTTTGTAGAACTTGTAGTTTGTGAACCTGTTCAAGGTAGCTTTGAATATAATTTTTTGCTTAATGTTTTCTTGGAATTGTTTTCCCTAACTTGGCAAAATTAATATTATTATGTCATTTAGGTGTAGAAAGCTGAGCTTAACCTGTGAAATATTCTTTTATCTCTGGCTAAATATAATAATGTCATTACTCATAGTAAATGCACATTAGTTCTCCAACTATCGCCTTGTCCTTTATTCATGTACGCTGACTAATTGGCAATAGGTATGTATATCTAAGCTAGGAGAAGGGGGCGATTCGGCGACCTTCCAAGCTCCGTTTTTCTTATCAGCCTACTGTGTATTTTGTAAAGGTGAAATCAAATTTTATATGCACTGTGTAATCCATTGTGATCGAGAGATCAGTCCCTACTGACTATTGCCACAACAGTCACTTTTCAGCTATACAATGTTAAGCGGAAGCTATAATGGTTTGAGGTCATTTTAAAATGTAATACTATTATCTGTATTTTTACTCTATGTATACCATATTTGTTGTAGGGGAAAAGAACAAACATTTTTCATACCTAACAACAAAGGGTTTCCAGAGCACTATGGGTTAGGCAGAGCGACAGGACAGGAGTAAAGGCCTGCCTTGTAGCTGGCTTTATCTGATTGAAACTTGGAAATAGAACTTTCGGATAAGGGATAAATCGCTAGGATGCATTATTGCTGTGTAACATTCACTTTAAGCTACTGAGGTTTGTAAACCAGGATTTATTTTTTCCATCAAGCTGTAGATAAATCAAGGAAACAAAAAGGAACAAATGTCAACTACTGGCTAAAAAAACGCCTGTGCTATGTGACGGGCTCCCTAATTTTATAGCGCTCGCTAAACAGAATTCCATATGTATTTTAAATATGTATTTAGCTGCTAAAGATAGGAAGTGTATGGGTTAAAGCAGAACTCTAGAAATGGTGCAGAAAGTTGGGCACTAGGGAGGCACCCAAACATGTCCATTCCAGTTGGGTCCCGCGGCGGGCTGTATGCATCTAAAGAGTTGCACAGCGCTGGAAAGTCATGCTCCCTCTCTCCTTACAGGGATTTGATTGATGGCAGCAGGAGCCTAGCTGTCAGCTGTGAAACCAGGAAGTAAAAGGAGGGACTCTGGAGCAGACAGTGATGACATTGAGCCAGGTAAGTGTTTAGGGATGGTGGAGGGGTAGGATGGGTAGTGGGGTTGTTGTTTTTTTTTTTGTTTTTTTTTTACCTTCATGCAGTGAATTAAGGAAAAAACACTTAGACCCAAGTACTGCTTTACCGGAATGTGTGAACCTCTGTGTAGTAGTACCCTCCAGCTATAATCCAACTTCTTTATAGACTACAAACTATAAAGTAGGGTACTACAGGAAACAAAAAACATATATGCGCTTCACACTAAGGCCTTATTCACACTATAGCGTACGTCTGTGTGAGGGCCAAGTTTGCCCGCACAGGGATGCCCAGACAGTCCCATTCATTGCAATTGGGATGCAGCAGCTTGATGTAAAATTGGCAGCAATGGCTGGCTGTGTCTGTGCTGGTGCTGCTGTCCAATTAAAATGAATGAGACTAGAAGCAGTATTCTGTTTATGCATCTAGACTCTACTGTGTTTCAAGTGCACTAATATGGCTACAATCGCCTTAAACCAGAATTGCACAAGCATCATCATCATATATAATATATTATATTATATTATATTGTGAGGGGGTTAGCTCGGCAGCAGGTGTGTGTGACCCCCCTGGATGGGTTCACCACACAAAAACAGGCACAGCAGACAGAGTTTGTAGTTGCAAAAACAAAAGGTGCGGTTTATTTAAACTATTTACAGGGGAAAAAAAGCAAAACAAAAAGAAACATTAAAAAAAAGAAATCCTGGTCAGCTTGACCGCTTACTACACAAGTAGGTTCCCTGTCTGACAACTAGGTACAGCCTTGTGCTGCCCCAGCCCCTATCTCCCTGTTTTAGCCACACAGGCTTTGTCTCACCGCACAGGACAGAAACACACTCCCCAGTCTTGCACAACACAGAACTGGTTCCAGGATGGAGCATCTCCCTTAGCATGCTGGGAGTTCTTGTAGAGGCCTTAATGAGCCACTTGATTCAGCTGGGCTCATTAACTCTTCCCCCGCAAGACTCCCCAGCACTCCCCCTAGTGGTATGAATTTGCATAAAGCCTGAATCTAGGGCATACATACCTACCATCCTGGATGCAACCTGGTGATTTTACCTGCCTGCTGTCTATATATATATATATATATATATATATATATATATATATATATATATATATATATATATATATATATATATAATTTTAGTGTATATGTATGTGTGTGGCACTACCCTCTCCTCTTAGGGTAAAGGAGAGGCACCTATGTCACAAGCCCGTGTCCTCTAGTTTAGTTTAGAGGTCAGGCGGTGTATATGTACCTGAGTCCCGCCACTGGTTCCCATCTCCAGAATGTAAAGACGAGTCTGAACTTTTCCCTCTTTAATAAAGTCCGTGTCCAAACCACTTTAACTCCAACGTTGAGTTTTTTGTTTTTTGTTTTTCTTCATTTTTGTGCTTGATAGATAAGAGAGTAGATGAAAGAGATAATAGTTTAACTAGAGCAGATTCAGGTACAGAACTCCCAGATTTATCACCACTCGGTCCCGAGTGGGCACAGCTCACCCGGATAGTCCCTCAATGGTCCTAGCAGCCGGTGTGGAGCTCGGACAAGCAATTCAAATCCTCCAAAGGACAAGTTCAGTATGTCCTCGGAGAGCAGCAGCACTCCGCAGGGTCAGTTCTGCGGAGCATAGGATCCTTCCCTCCGACAGGTCACCAGGCCTTTCCCGAGACAGCAATCTAACTATCACTCCTCTCCTGTTTATAGGACCGCTCCTCCCCCTGGCTTCCTCTTGGTCGGAGTGGATACCCTCACCTGGGCATCCTAGGACTCCAAAGTTCTGCCTGTCGACCCAGTTGAAGGTACTGAGTCTACCCGGAACGTTGCGGTCTCGGGCCAAAGGTGCACACTCTTTCGGGTACTTGTCCCTGGGTCTCTCCCTATAAAATGGCGTCTGCCTCGTTTATATCCTCTCCCGGCATGCACAGCAGGCAGAACCAGCCCACTGCATGGTAGCCGAGAGAGGACATCCAATAGCGCCAATGCAACCTATGATTCAACCCTGACCCAACATGGCAGCGCCACCTGCAGGTCACAGGGAACTCTACATAGGCACACAGCAACAAAGCAGAGTCCAGCACAATTGGAAGGCCGCAACCATACTAGTGCTCGGGTCATCCCCCTAAATTTAGACATAGAGACCCCCCCTAAATTTGGAGTACACACACACGCACGCGCGCGCGTAAATGTATATGTAGTGGGGGTTAACATTTAGGGGGAGTATCTGGGTGGTAGTATGACCCAGATACACTAATTGTTAGGGATCTATGGCCAATTTGATTCGTGGAGGATATAATGGTGCTCAGTTCCCTGCGGACTCTGGGTGGCGCTGTCGCCTTGGGTCGAACCATCATTGTAGGGCCGTGCCCTTTGTGTCCTCTCGCGGCAGTAGTACGGCGGGGCGGGGAACCCGCTGTACCTGCTGGGAGAGGGTATAAAGGAGGCGGACATCTTGCGCACGAGGTCCGAGCCCCAGGCACTTTCAGCCTGGGGGCTGCTGTTCTGTCGTCCGCGCCCAGGTGCCCTAGGCCTGGGTGCGAGTGAGTTCGAGTTCCTTCCCAGGCACCTTAGGTACTAGCAAAGACCCGGGGCCCAGTACCTTCGCATGGGTCCCGCATGGGAGAAGATGCCTAGGGGCCCACCGAGTGAGGGGACCCGAGTCTCGGGCAAGGAGAACCAGGGAGGTGACCTGACCTGAAGATCCAGCGCAGCATTGGCTGGTGACAGTGTAGGCCTCTGGGGACCGTCCGGATGGATCATCTCCCTAACGGTGGTCGCCATTAGAAGGTAGTTCATGTTCTATGGTCTTTGCAGAGACCCAGCTACATCAGGTCGGTGACAGAGGCCTATTCTAAGGTCTGTGGCAGAGGCCTCATCATTCACCTGGTCTGTGGCAGGGACCAACCTCACGGTCGGTGGCAGCGACCGTGCGCCAAAAGTTGTTGTGAACTCCTAACAGCTTCTCTGATCCGAAAGGATTGTGCCTGAACCCTCACCCCACCAAGTTTATATTTGTATCAACCTGTCTGCTTGCAAAAAGGCATATTTATCTCTGCGGAAATAAATATAGATGTTGTACTGTCACCTGGTGTAGGCTTACTTTTCTGGGAGCAAAGTGTTCTACATTCACCTATCTACTGGTCATTTTTGAAGTGGAATCTCTGGACAGGGACACAGACCCAACGGTAAAGATCATAGCTCAACCCTCTACACACCTAAGAGGGGCGAGCTGGTGGCAGCACCTCACCCCTCCCCCCTGGTCCCCCTAGACGAGTAAACCAGCCGAAAAGAAGAAGGGGGAGAGAGCGGGTGAGACCGCTACATATGTGTGTGTGTGTGTGTGTGTGTGTGTGTGTGTATATATATATATGTGTGTGTGTGTGTATACATGTATGTATGTATATATGTATATGTGTGTGTTATATTTAAAGCGGAGCTCCGCCGGAAAAAAAAATATTAAAAGCCTACAGCTACAGCAGCTGCTGGCTTTTAATATTTGGACACTTGCCTGTCCTGGAGTCCAGCGACGTCCGCAGCAGAGGACGAGCGATCGCTCGTCGCTCTGCTGCTCCCTCCGCCATCCTCGCTGAGGGAACCAGGAAGTGAAGCCCTGCGGCTTCATGCCCGGTTCCCTACGGCGCATTTGCGCGAGTCGCGCTGCGCCGTTCTGATTGGTGCTCCTGTGTTCTGGGAGCCGAGTGTCTCCCAGAACACTACGGGAAATCTGCGGAAAGTGACGTCACTCCCGCAGATTCCCGGAGAGAGGACTCCCGTATGTGGGTGAAAATACCTGTCTTAAACAGGTATCTTCACCCCCCTCCCCCCTGAAAGGTGTCAATTGTGACACCGGAGGGGGGGAGGAATCCGATCAGCACCAGTCAAAATTTAGGGTGGAGCTCCACTTTAAGATAATGTGTTTTTGGATATATTAGCGCTGCTCAGTTTGTTTATAATTTATCTTTGGTACACATTTGGGATTGGGATTAGTGTCAGTGTTTTTTTTTTTGTAGCCCCAACATTGAGTAGTGGCGCGTAGGTTTATTTTGTTATCCACATATCTATTAAATCTATAGCCACCATATGTCTTCAGAAGTAATAAAATTATAGTTTCTAAAAACAGTTTTATTGTTTTGGGTATAGATCTTTATTGTGTATACAAAACCTTCCTCCTGGTTTGTATATGTTCTCAGGTTGGTTGAATCGTATCTTTTCTGAGAACTGTGGTCAAATATGGATGTTGTATATTCCAGAGAGATCTGAAAAAAACAGGTTGGAGCTTGGAATTGTGAAGATCAGTTTGGTCTGTGGACCCACGTCTGGGTGAGGCACATTGGAGACACACAGATCCATTCTGGTCTCCAAATCCATGACTGTGTGGGGCCTAGGAAATATCTTTGCCCACACATGGATGAATTGCAGTTTATATAGAGTCTTTCTACAAACGTATTAATCTCTGCACGTGTGGTGCTACAACAGTGCAAGCACACCACATGGTGCTATAAATATCAATTTTGGTTGCAAATAAATCCAAATTGATGATGTAGATTTTTATTTTTACCTTTTTTTTAAATGATTTTTTCCCTGACCAAATTATGTGCCTTTTTTAACACATTTTGAGAATTGGTAGTACAGTAAAACCTTGGCTTGCACGCATAATTTGTTCCGGAAGCATGCTTGTAATCCCAAAGCATTCATATATCCAAGGGAATTTTCCCATAAGAAATAATGAAAACTCAAATGATTTGTTCCACAACCATTTATTCATAAATCTTTCCGTTTTATAGTCCATATAAAAAGATTATAGCAATCTGACACAATGCAAGGTTGTTGTAACCATAAAATGTCCATCTACAAATGGAAGCCTCCACAAGGGGATTAGAAGCAAAATCCAGCAGAAGCTACAGAGTATAAAAGAGAAGAGAGGCGCCTCTAAGTGTAGAAATATGGTAACATTTAGCAACTTACATGGTTGATGATTAAAACGGGCACATCTAAGGCCCGGTTCACATAGGGGCGACTCGTCAGGCGACTCGGTCGCCTGACGAGTCGCGTCCCGCTCTGTACTATGGAACCGTTCTAAGTTTTTTGCAAATCGCCTCAGGCGGGCGTCTCAAGTCGTCTTGAGATCGCGACCGCCGAGTCAGCCCCAAAGTCGTGCCGCCCCTGTGTGAACCGGGGTAAAGTTGTCCACATAGACCATTCTCCACACCGCCGGCTCTCACTGCTGTCAGTCTGCAATCGTGACCGGGAAGACTACCCTGATGCCGATGGCGGTGAGGAGGACGGTCTGTGGACAGCTTTACCCCGGATGCCTGCATACTTGAATGTGCGTGTTTTAATCATCAACCATGTGAGTTGCTAAATGTTGTACCTTCATTAAATGTAACCATATTGCTACACTTCGAGGCACCTCCCTTCTCTTTTATACTCAGTTGTGACGTGGCGCTACTTGTATATCAAGACATCGCTCGTTTTATCAAGTCAAAATTTATTAAAATTTGCTTGTCTTGCAAAACACTCAGACCAAGTTACACTCAATCCAAGGTTTTACTGTATTGGGTATCTTTCCTTGAAAGTTCTCAACATAATATTATTTCTGTAACTTGGATGTCTTATTCTCTTTTAAAGGGTCCTTTCACACAGGCTGTTTTGCTCCGCTGATCCCCACCGAGCAGGCGGATGACAGGCGCATCTCCCCTCACTGTGCAGAGGCGGACCTGTCAGAGCCCCGCTCTCCTCTTTGGGGAGATCGGATCAAAATGGACCACCTGTCAGTTTCCATCCGATCCGCAAGACGGATGGAAATAGGGTCACCATCCATGTGGATTTGGCAGATCGGATAAGATAGTAGCGGGTGTCAGTGGACATGCGGACATCCGCTTTCCCATAGAGGTGAATAGAGTGTCCGATCAGGTTTGCCTGAAAAACTGACAGGTGGACCTGATCGGAAAGCCCGTGTGAAAGGGCCTGTTAACACTGAACATTTTCAATTATTTATTTATTTATTTATTTATTTTTTTAGCATTTTTCTGAAAGGTTGCCAACATTTTAAAAAAAAAAATGTGTCGTACTTGTAGTCTCTGCTTATCACTAAGGATGAGCTCCGGCGTGTTCGCATTGAACACGTGCAGAGCCCGCCAGGAAGTCGGCACCGCGCTGCGCTAATCACCGGCAGGGAGACAAGACATTGTCCCGATGCTCAGCTGCAGAGATCGGAAATGTGATTAGCGCAGCGTGGTGCCGACTTCCTATTTCCCGTTCTCTGCAGCCGAGCATCGGGACAATGTCTCCCTGCCGGTGATTAGCGCAGCGTGGTGCCGACTTCCTGGCGGGCTCTGCACGTGTTCAATGCGAACACGCCGGAGCTCATCCTTGCTTATCTCAAATTGCTGAAACGCTCAATGCAAGCTTTTTCTCTATTTCAAACATCACAATATGGTCCCAAATGCTTGAGTACTGCTTTTTGAAATTTTCTTGACATCCAAACAAAACAAAAAAAAGCACTTTTTTTGATTATGCTTGTAAATGTAAAAACGCTAGTACATGCTTAGTGTGTTCAAGTTTTGTGGGCATGATGTGGCTCTTTAAAACTTGCTTGGCTGGTTATTAGGTATGCTAATTGAGAGCTTATGTGTAAGTGTGCCTTTTGTAGTACATGCATGTCATGCAAGTTAAAAGTCCTTGGACTTTTGTAATGTTTTGTGTTCACCAATGGAGAATGTACAGAACAAACATTGGTGGACTGGTTGTGTTTGTTCTGTATGCTATTTAAAGTATTGAGCAATGGATAAAATAAATATAAGGAAGTGCACAGAGAAGGGTTGGAATGATGCAGCAACAATAACAAGCAATGTGACATTGTTGGTTAAACAACAAAATCGGGTAGGATATATGGTGCCATCTCTTTACTGCCCATCTCTGCCAATCTATATTCATCAGCGGTAGTGTGGAAGAGGTACGGGGGGGGGGGTCTCAGAATCTTGATCTGGGTCTGCTGTAGGCCCCACCAACTTATCTTCTAGTGAACATGAATGGCCATGCATGGATAGAAGTTCAGCTGAATATCAATCCATGTATAGCCAGCTTTAATTGGTACCCAGATTTTTTTATTGTATGTGCAACTGATATCGTTGCGTTATTTTGGGTTTACGAATATTTGGAAAAGTTTGTTAAACATGTTTTCAGTTATTCAGATATTTACGAATTTACGAATATTTTTCGAAATTCGTTAAACAAATTTGGAAAGAAACGTGTTGCACATGCCTAATATCTGTGTATTTATCTCCTCTTGTCCTTTCGTTAAATTTTTTACTGTGTTAAACTTGTCTTCGTACGCTATGCACTTCTAATACTAGTTTGCTGGTACAGTCTGTATTCTTGCACTGGGATTCATATTTAATTTAGGTTCATAAGTGAGATGCATCAGGGTTTACATGGAGGTCTTTGAGCATAATTCCCTTCTATTTCTGATAGCGAGCAGTTAACTGGAGCCACTTTCTTGAATCTGGACCCCAACAGGGAGTATTAAACCATTTAAAGGCTATGTAATTAATAGGATTTGGGAAATCGATACTGGTAACGCAGGAAGTGGTGAACCTGATAAAAGTGATGGCGGTGGATCTATTTGAAAATTGCATTTTTGAGCAGCATTAGGTGGTCTATATTTATATTGAAGCCTATTTGTTTGTCGTGGTTAAAGTTATCCTAATTTTCACAAAATTGCATAGTGTATGTAAAGAATTGGGTTATTCAACTAAATGAAAAATATTTAAATTGCATATAGGTACCACAAAGGAGAAAATAAACACTATTTCACATACTATATTATACTTACACTGAAAAGTAGTAAAATAATTATTATTATTATTATTATTATTATTATTATTATTATTTTTTATTTTTTTTCCATAATATTATTTATCTTACTTTTTTGGAGGAAAAAAATGAAAATGATTAAATCCATTATGAATGGGACTCCCTGGTATTATAACGTGGGTTTGCAGAGAAGTGCTGAATGTGCTTTGTCTAATATGTTTTATGGAGGTGATACTAGTACAGTAGCACCATTCATGTCTTGCTGAATTAATAGTTTTCCCTATAGTCACTGGGAATAACATTGTCCCCCCCCCCCCAAACAAAAGACCCTTTTAGTGTCAGGTACAAGATAAGAGATGGAGGCAGTGCCTGGCAGAGGGAAAATGGGGGAGGGGGTAAAGCAATGCCAGGTTATGTGAAACAACCAGAAAAATCAAGAGCAACAAGTATGACAAGCAGATAACATTATGCTTTTTTTTTATTTTTTATTGTGTGTGTGTATGTGTATGTATGTATGTGTGTGTATATGTATGTGTGTGTGTGTGTGTATATATATGTATGTATATATATGTATATGTGTGTATATATATATATATATATATATATATATATATATTAGTGTAGAGCCCTCCTCATTCCCCTCTCTGCATCAGCTCGTTTCTCTTCTTGTCTAGGGGTACCTTGGAGGGGAGGAAGCGGGGTCACCACGCCTGGCCTTCACCACAGGTGTCGGTGCGGTATAAGCTCTCTCCCCCCCCCCCCCCCCGTGACAAAGATGGCCGGCCCCCTTATACCCTCTCCCAGCAAGCACGGTGGGTTCCCCGCCCCACCATAACACTGCCGAGAGAGGACAAAAAGGAGGCCCGGCACACAGCAATGGCTCAACCCCCAGCCCATGGCGACAGCGCCACCTGCAGGGCTGCAGGGAATTACACATCACTGGTGTCTCTGCCAGTTAAATTTACACCCGGGAAAGTATATACCCGCTAGATAGATAGAGATAGATATATCTATCTATCTATCTATCTATCTATCTATCAGATGGATTAGAACACCTGTCAGGTTTTTATTCCTGTCTGTCCCCTTTTTAGGATGATTCACCCTCTCTTTGTACTGTTATCACCAAAAGTGAAAGATTATCACACATTTTGGGTTGTCATCAGAACAGGAACAGAGTTGAAATCTTCTAGTGAGGACACCAGTGAGAGATATTTTCGGAACCTGCATATAATACAAGTATTTGCACCCACTTCCAGGAATAGACTCCCACGGGAGTCACTCCACTTCCCGCCCCCCCCGCTGTCTTCTGGTAAACACACTGGTCCCAGGAGACATCGGGGACCAGTGAGGGCACGGCTCGCACATGCGCAGTAGGGAACCGGGCAGTGAATTCCCTCACAGAGGCTGGCGGCGGGGGCAGCCGAGAGACGAGCGATTGCTCGGCCGCGGCTGCCGACATCGCGGGCGCGCTGGACAGGTAAATGTCCATTTATTAAAAGTCGGCAGCTGCAGTATTTGTAGCTGCTGGCTTTAAAAAAAAAAAAGAAATTCGGGTGGACTCCCACTTTAAGGTGTTCATAGGAATAGCTGCCAGGTGTTACTAAACCCACAACAGTAAAATCAGTCTGTATATAGAGTAAAGCATGCTTGTTATACTCACTCACTGTGGAACCTAAGGAGTTAATCCTCTGCCGTGTGTAAGAAGGCTGTTAGATCCTGTATGCACAGATCTTCCCTTTCTTCCACTGTCACCTGATAACACAGAGCCTATATAGTCAGGCTGCACATGCTCAGTTTGGTTTTTATTTATTTTTTTCTTCTTCTTGGGAGAGTGCATGTGGTCAGCACAGGGCACAGGGCCAATCGGCACTGTCCAGACAGAGGGTCAGGGCTCTTGCAGTATCATAGGACAGTCAGAAAACTTTTCCTACAAGCTTTAACTAGTGCTTGGCTGTACACTGATAGAAGTCCCAAGACTGTTATATACTGCTGATGAGAAAAGGTATTTATCAGTTTATATTTACTAATCGAATTGCATTTACATGTTCTGTGTAGTGTGGGAGACCAGATATAGTGAATGCAGGGTGCCTGGGTTTAGTAACACTCTAAAGTTAACCTGTACATCATTTTAAACAATAAAGTCTTGCTTTAGAACAGACCGTATAAGATGCCTGCTATTGCATCACATTTACTAGGGAGAAAAGCTTCTTCTGTGCACCTCCCATATTTATGGGGCTTGGCTTTCCCAAACTTTCATGCTGAGCCCTGTACAATACCATTCCACTTCCCAATGGAATATCAACAGTTGCCAGTCATGGTGCCATCATTAAACAGAAGAATGAAGGTTGGTGGCACTTACTAATAGTCAGGCCCCAATAACAAATAGAAATCAACATGTAGGGGAGTACAATAAACTTTTTCAGTTAATAGCGGGCATCATGTCTTGTCTGGTTTTAGCCAGGAAGTTTAAAAGTTAACATGAAACCAAGACTAAACGTGCATCGAACATGAAACATATCTAAGGAATGGTAATGGTCACCACATGCATCTAATTCTACAATCTAAAATGAGGACCTACCTATACTATGTAATCGTCTTGTATCCAATCAGGCATGCCCTTGTACTACATAGGTGTTGGTGAATTGGAGCGTGTGTGTGGGGGGCTTAACACACGCTGCCAATACACTGAGCAAAATTCAGCTGGTTCAACAGGGAACAGGTAGCAGTCGCATTTCGATCGTGTGTGTGTACACGTGTGTGGCCATCCCAGCTCTACAGAAGTCAATTGTTTGATCGACTTCAGTCAAAGGGACAGGTTGGATCATTTTTCTAGTTCTGTGTCTGCGGCCACTGATCAGTGTATTCTGAAAGCTTTGGGTTCTGCTGTTGGAATGCAATTTCCTGGCAGGGGGATTTGTCCATCCACCTTGTTTGTGTGGATAGAGGAACCTAGTGTGTGTGTGTGTGTGTGTGTGTGTGTGTGTGTGTGTGTGTGTGTGTGTGTGTGTGTGTGTGTGTTGTTTTTTTCCTTTTTAGTCCGCTGACTGAAAAAAAAAAAACCTTCAATATAAGACCAGCTATTATAGAGATCACGGTGCTCCTTTGTCATCTCGGTATAGCCAGCGCCATCTTTAAACCTTCAAGACCCACTTATAAAACAGCTGTAAGTCCTTGTAAAGTTACTGATGATTCCCAGCTTGAAATGGAGAAAAGGTTCCCTTTTAAATGATATTGGTTCCTTCAGGTTTAAACAACAGGTTGTATCTAGAATTTCTGTGACAACAGATATTATTGGGTCACCACCATTTAACCTCAATGCAATTCGCACATACACACAATTCTTGGGTTCAGTGTCCATAGTTTGAGTACAGAACACTTTTTTAGATAGTCACATAATTTCCTGATATCCAACATCTATACAGGATGTTTTCTGAAACCAGCTTTATGGTCTAGTAGTTCAGTTTTTTTGTTGAAATTATAATTTTTTTTTATTTTTTTCATATATCCCTGTAACTTTTTTTTTTTATTATTACAATTATTTGCATTTTACATCCTACCATCTTCTGTGTTTATAGTACTTTCACTAAAGTCTTTCTTGGTCACCATCCCGTTAGCTCAGGGAACCTGTCATTTGAGATGAGAAATGTCACAGGATATTACAATAGAGTGAAAGCCTAATCCGGAGAAGTATCGGCCTCATTAAAATAACAATACCATTCCCATAGCTGGTCTTGCTGAGAAAATCTCTTTGGTTTAGGGGGATGTTTTTTGTTTTTTCATTATAGACCCTCAGAGATCATATAATGACTAAGCATTTAAAAGTCACATTGTTGGGGAAACCTTTTGTGCCCTTACCACCGTCTAGATATTTTTGACACCTAAACAGTTTGGGGTTGCAATGGAAACATGACTCACTGCACAGTTAATCCATCTTCAGGTTTACTATTCAGTGTAGCAAGTATTTAGGAGTACAAATGGGGCTGAGGCAAATTTCTAGATACAAATATTACATGCCTCTTTTTTTCATGCTTAATTAAAATCCTGCAATGTTCAGGCGTTAAGGTTTCTTTAGCTGTTTTAGTAGAGGGGAGGTACATGGATTCATGGGGTAAATGTACCCCCTTATCTCACCAGTTTAGTTGCCTGAAAATGCATTGCCAATTTGTTAGTGTTCCAGGAAAGACTATGGGAGGTTAAAGTGTATCTAAACTCAAAAACACAAATTTACAATATTTCAGCGTACCAGTCCGTAGATGAGGTTGCTGCACTATTTTTCAGGCTGTTTTCCTTTTATTTTCACCTGGTAATCTTGTGAATAACGCCTTTCCTGTACTATAGTGGCTACTCGCTCGTCCAATGGATTAATAGAGGAAGCCATGATTTCCACCCAGGTTGAACTTTAAACATGTCTGCCTTTTTGCTCATCTCCAGGACATTGTGGGATGATGGAATTAGTAGTTTACACAAGAAAGAAAAATTGTTTTTTGCTGCATTTCTGGCAGAGTCAACTGGTATTTTCTGTACTTTTTGAAAACGTTTTTAGTCTGAACACTTAAAACTAAAATAGTCACCACGTCTAAGGAATTGGAAGCTACAGTTTATTTTATGTTTTGTTTTTGGGTTTGGTTATCCTTTTAAAAAGTGGTACATACCAAGAAGTACTTCCTCCAGTTGAGCCTTATTTTCATACATTTCCACAGACCATTGCCTCAAGCCTCCCTACTATAATATATATATATATATATATATATATATATATATATATATATATATATATAATTATGGAGGTAATTTCTGCAGTGTCTTGAGACCAAGTCCGAGGGCCAATAGGCTAAAATGGTACCGGTGCATCAAAGGCGGCAGTATGTTTTCTAAACTGCTGTATAGAGTAGAATTTACCCATAGTTACTTTCTCGTTTTTGGGGCTCATTTCTTAAACTAATTTCACCATAAGTAAGAAGTCATTCACTCCCTTGTATATGAACCCCTTTAACTTGACATGCTTTACCTGCCAAAAGAATACACCAATACGATAGTAATAAACACTTTTGAAAACCCCGTGCTACTGCTCTTCACGCTGTCTGCCTAAGGACTACCAGTCTGCATCACCTTCCTGGAACTCTCATCCTTCTATAAGTCCCACCTGTGTGCTTTCCATAATGTAAGCCCACCTAACTAGTTTCCCTTTCTATTCCTCAACATACACAGCAGGCCATACCAGTGCAAAGCCTGATTTTCACCCTATAGCTCTTGTGTGCCAACTCCATATGATGGGAGATTTAATGTGTCAAATATGATTGCTGGGGTTAAGTGAATAAAAAAACTTGATGTAATTTTCATGGGAGTTTCAACCTCCAGAGTGACAGTATGCATTATTTGGCAATGGGAAAATAATCTTCTTTTGTGGATTACCCCATGCCTGTGGGATATTTTGACATGCCATCTGTTTTTAGTCATATGTAATCTTTGTGTGTACCAAAGAACTGACAATCTATGAGAAATATTTAAATCTTGCTTTTTTTGCTGCCAAAATTCAGGTTACACCCTCTGGCACTATAATAAAAGAACTATTGTCTTGAGATGGAAGGGCTGGGCTATTCTGCCTGCAGCCCCATTACGATAACCTAGATCTGTCTACCTGCAGAATTGGCAAGGCCAGTGAAATTAATTTTATAAACGTCCCAAACCTGCATGGTATTTTATCTAGACCCACAGGGAAGAAAGTCAGCTAAACGGGTCCTTCGCATACGAGGGGCATTCAAGTCAAACCGGGACTTTTGAGTTTATATATTAAAAGAACAAATTTAAAGGAGTGGAAACTGCATTTGTTTTTCAACATACTCCCCTGCTACAGTTATACATATTTAACTAATGCCTGGAAAGCTTTGGCATAGAAAGATTTGTCAGTACGCCTAAACCATCCTAGGACTTCGTCATCGGTGCTGAAATCCTGACCTCTGAGGAAGTCTTTGAGGGGTCCAAACAGGTAGAAATAACTCAGAGAGATGTCCGGGCTGTAAAGGGGAAGTGGCCGGAGTGAAATGATGTGCCCAGGTTTCGTCACCTGCAACAATGCGATCCAGAAAATCCTGGTCTTCCCTATCAAAAGGCTTTTTCAATGCAGTGCAGACTTCAACTCTTCTGTGCTAATGTAAAGTGAAAATTTTGTCTTGGTACCCAGCGTGCGCTAACTTTAAGAAAATGCAAATGTGTTTGAATAATTTTGTTCACCGTTCCCACAGTAAGATTAGTCTTTTGTGCAATTTCACGACGGGTATTGTGTAGATTATCCAAGATCAGGCGTTTCACGTGCTGAATGTGCACAGGAATGACTCCTGTGGGCTGGGAACCACCATGGCCGGGGATCGTCACTGACATACAGCCATCTTTAAAACGTTTACACCATTCAAATGTCTTACTGCGGCTGAGCTTCTCATTACCATACTGTGCTTTGAAGTATTCTGTAGATATCCGTGAGTTTTATGGCTTTGTTCAAAAGAAACGTCATCACCATACGCTGTTTCATGCATGTACTCACTTTGTTGTCTGCCATCTTCATAAACGGTCTCTGGACTGGCCTGCAACATGTGCTCATCTATAAGTAATGGGATACACTTGCCACTAACTACTGCGTGTAGTACCACCATGCTAGTATCCCTTTTTATACCTGTAAAATTAAAAGTCCCGGTTTGACTTGAGTGCCCCTCGTAAACCGTGGCTTTTAATTATCTCTTCATCAGCCAAAGACTGCAGCATAGTATAGAAATGTGGCCAAGGGTAATATGACAAAGATGACTAGGTTGTGTTACTTTACTGGCCATTTTCTTGATTGCTGTTTAGTGAATAACTCCTGTGACTGAAGCCTGAAATCGTATTTATGTAATCCCTTTTCCACACTTTCAAAATAACTTTCCTGCAGGACTCTAGAAAAAAAATCCTCCTATTAGGAGTCATTTGCTGACTCTACATTGAAAGAAAACTTTAGACTTCGACAAGTGGAGAGACATCTGTCTGTAGAGCCTTACAAATCAGCAGGCTTCCATTTATTAGTTACTAAAGAAATTCCAGATATGATTTATTTTTATTTTTTTTATACATGGTTGCATTGGTCCAGCTTGTACCAATGTAATTATGTATATAATATAATCTGGCTAATGCCCCTGAAAGATGGAAATCAGTGAAGTGTCAGCAGGACCACTGCTTGGTGAGGCCCCTAGAACCAAGTGGAGATCACTGGCGTAATGGTGTCTACTTCAGTAGCTTCCAGGGGTCTTCGGCCAGATAGAGTGAGTGTGTGTGTACATAGTTATTTTATAAATGGTTACATTTGGACAAATATATCTATAGCAGGAATTCTTCTTATTTAGGCATTTTGCCTGTACTTAGTTACTGTCTTTCCCACTTCCTGATGAATTTGAGGAACTGGTGATGTAACCGGGGCTTGACAGATGCATCCTGGGAAGGCTACTTCACTAGTGCCTCTCCCCTCAGGTGATGTTCCAGGGAGTAAAGGGATATGGATTCATCTGCCCTAGTGAAAATGGCCACCATGAGAAAATAGGGAGGACTAGAAAAATAAGGTATGCAAAGAATAAAAATCATGCAATTATCTATAGGTATATGTTTGTAGATTGCTATTTTATTTATTTAAGTTTTTAATTAAAATTGTATTTTTGAAAACTTTCTCTTACAGAGTAATACAGAAACAATCTGTTATGTAGGATAGATGATCTAGTTAAAGGTAGAAAACTGGTATTGCTCAAAACCGTTACTCTCAACCATAGGAGAGGTTTTTTTTTTTGCACATCTTTCACACAGAGGATCATAATGATATTCGATATTGCAAATACCAGATTTCATGGCTACTAAGCGAAAGTAGTGCATCTACCCATCGGGACCATATAGCAAATTGCCTATACTTAAAGAAGAATTTTTACATGGCTATATTGGTCCAGCTTTGATCAATGTAACTATATATACCATACGTGGCCGATGCCCCTGGAATCTGGAAATCCGTATAGTAGACCCTGCTACTTCAGTGATCTCCACTAGCTTTCAGGTCCCATGCCGAGTGGCTGCCCTGTTGCAGTCTGAACACAGGAGGATGGCTGCTTGGTATGGACACCATTCACAGATTGCTTTGTATTTTCTCAATTAATACAAAGTGTCCTTTTGATTGGAGGGAATGGAGATTCGGGGTGGTGACGTTAATGTTGCCAGTGTCAGCACCTGTTCTGTAGCATTTTACAAGCTCTGGTGGGTATCCGAAAGACTGACAGGCTTATAAAGTTTTACATTGCTTAAAGTAGCCACACATGGCAGAAGTTTCTCTTGATCAGCCCATAGGCTGAATGGGAGAAAATTGGTTGATTTCCCTCAATCCACACTAACAGCATGGCTGAAGGAATCTTCACGGTTGACTATTGCATACAGGCACCTGCAGCACCCAGGCTGTCGAACAAGGACTTCTGATAGGATGCAGTTATTGGTCGGCCATTCATTTTTCCACCCAGCTCAGTTGCTTTTTAAATCTACTTTGGTCCAGACAGGTGGTGCTTGCAGGGGACCCACTGCTCGAATTTCAGCCGAATCAGTGGTAGATGGACGAAATTCTAGCTGTCTATAGTCGGACCCAGCTATAGTTGCAGGTAAGGCCCCATGCACACTGGGCTCTTTTGCTTGCCTTTCACCTGACAGTCTTGGAGAAAAGACAGCTGGCAACTCCATAGTCCTCACCTGACCCGGTCATTGAAATGAACACTCAAGTGCTGAACACTCAAGTGCTAAACGCTCCCAGCATTTCCTCCTAAAATGTGTTGAGATTTCTGCCCCTAAATGCCACTGTCTCTAAACGCCTATGTGTGCATTGATAGGCTAACATAAAGGGGTGTTTGGGTGCAGAATTTTTTTTTTTCTTTCAAAACACCTGGAAAACGGGTGTTTGACAGCTGCAGTGTGCATGAGGCCTAACGGCATGCAACCAACAAATCCTCTAACATCTCTGCCTAACCATTATTCATAAATACAAAGTTAAAACAAACTACCATTTTAAGAGGTTTATTATCTAGTTTTTACATTTACAGTCATGTCTATTTATTTTAATCTGGATTCCAGCTCTGTTAATTCTGAGAGACCTACGAGTCTCCCAGAACTTGTGCATAGAACTGTGTGAGAGGGAGGAGGACTGCAGGGTGCCCAGGAATGTTAATTATTCGCCCTGAGGTTATCACTAGGTGGCTGATGATAAAAGAAAATAATAACTTTTAACTCCTTCCTGACGCTAGTGAATACATGTGTGCTTCTTATTAATAACTGAAAACATTGTTTCTTTCATTGAAGGATGTTCTAAGGTCGATGGCAATATACATTTCTCACTCTAGCATTAACAACAATTCATGCATGTATTTATTTTTTTCCTGGATGTGCACACCTACTGGATGATGCGTGATGGGTCACATCTTCAAAGAAGCAGTACAGCTGATTTCCTCTTATGGGTTATGTACAGTAAGCCTGACAATGAACTTCCCGTAGTTGGTCCCTTTTTGGTATGTTAAGTATATAATTTGAAAGCGTTTTGTTATATCTGTGTAGCACTACCCCCGTAGGAGCTGCTAGTTATATTTTTGGGTCTTGCCGTTACCTGTCTGTTCCACCGTATCGGTCATAGGGGTCCCATTGAAGAGTTTTCACAGATGTCACCACCAACACAGTCTCTTTTCAATGGTTTTATTAAAGAAATGTCAATAGAGGGATGGAGGGTTAGGGGAGATTCAGGTACCTTGCTTTGCGGATCACGGGTACTTCTTAATCCAGGGGACAGCAGTCTCCACACTGGATATAGAGACCACCGGATAGGCCTCTCTCACTGACCTAGCAGCCGGTGCGGTGCTCAGCCAACAGTCTCTGCCACAGACTTGAAGAATCCACAACTTTTGCAAAGTTTAAGTACAGTCACACAGAACCAGTTTCTTTCAGCCGATCCGGCGATACTGTGAGGTAGATATGTAGGGATGCGTCCTCCAATTGAGTCTCCAGGCTCTTCCCCAGGCACCAACCTTTTTGCTCGGTCCTCTCCTGGGAAAAGTCCTCCCCTGGTCTCCTCAATTGCTTGGCTTCTTCCCACAGGCAAGACCGCAAAGGACCACCCCTGATTAGTAGGCCCCAGAAACTCCTGAGCCTACTTCCAGTAACGAGGCCTCGAGGCAGGAAACTGCTACGCACACCTTAGACCAGGAGGGCCATCAGGTCAGAGAGACCCGGAAGATGGTGTCTGTCCCTGAAGTACCATCTCCCAGAATGCACAGCGAGGGGACCAATCCCACTGAGCGATTTCTGGGCAAGAGGTACCCAATACATCCAGCCTGCTGCATTTCTAACCTTGACCTGGGGTGACAGCGACACCCACAGTCAAGTGAAAATATGTACAGCTGGACTGAAACAGAAACAGTAATTTACACAATTATTCTGAGCTAAACTACAACTCGGACAACAAAATGTACAAATAGCGCCTACCCAATAGGAGCAGGGCGCTACATCTGTTTGATATTTTAAAAAATAAATATCAGTTGAGCTTGGCAGAAAGCTTGTGAGCTTTTAACGTCCTGTGCTGACTGCCATTTATTGCGATCTCTGGGGACTACAGAACCGCTCCCCTCTGTTATAGAGCATATGAAAGGGGCGGGGTAGTTCTATTTTTTTTTTTTTTTTTCTGCTCCCCTGATAAAGTGCAGTGAGTGAATTTTGCCATTCTAGGACTGTTTGCGCATTACTGATTAAATGAACACATGTAATCCCTGTTCACATAGGTGCACTCTGTGATATTGCATGTGAATCACATGCGATGTCTGTGTGATGTGATTTCAGCCATACAGATAGTATAACTGAATTTGCATCAAATTCAGACCAATCTCGCGCAGGACCCTGCGATATGCAAGCTGAAATGGGGGTGTCATTAACATTGTATTGACACTCCCAGCAGTTCCCATATGGCAGTGTGAACTGCCATGCGAATCGGGAATCCGCAGTGGATTTGCAGCGTTCCAGCATTGCACCTAATGTGAACCGGCCCATAGTAAAGAATAGCGGCACACTGAGAAGTGCTTGCAGCTTCTCTACTCTTTCCTTAACATGGCATAACAGGAAACCGCAGGAATAAAGATCTCTTCTACATGTTTCACGCACACAGGTGTTTATTCATAATCTACGATGACTCTGCTTACATGCCTGTGTGTGCGAAATGCGAATGCCAACTTTGTGAAAGAATAAATCGGTCCATTATTTCATTTTGTGCATTTGTCAGTGTCGAGCTGAAGGGGCATCTGTTAATTAAGGCTAGGTTCACACTGCTGTGATCCAATTTTGATTCACCTTTCAGTGTGAATATGTAGTGCAACTTGGATGCTACTTTGAAGTAGTTTGCTTATTCTGTGGAGCCAAAAATCGTGCTGGATTCGCACCAAAATCGTACAGGAACCCCTTCTAAAACCATGCCGTGCTGAGTTGCATTGATGTAAATGTTTTAAATGGTGCACAATGTGATTTCCATTGTCATGTGATTCTATGCGACTCAAGTCTCATCTGAAATCCTACTGGTGTGAACGAAGCCTAAGGGGACAAATATGGACTGAAGGGGAGCAGCACTTTCTTGGAATTCTGTGGTACAGTGGAACTGTTACTGGCAGAATCATAAGGTAAAAATAAAGGGGGGAAAAAACGAATGCAGCCACCTTATCTAAGGGCTGGTAAGCGCAATATATGATAGATTTAATTCGGGTTTAGATACCCATTTTAAAGAATCAATCTACTTAAGTCTGTTCTGCTGAGTTGCATCTTGTTGACGTGGCTCAGAGCCCTTTACTTGCACAGCAGTTAGACCGCCTTTCCTGGACATATGACTGGCTTCATTCAACTCAGAATATAGATAAAGCTGCAAGTCAACTACAACAGGAGTGGCCACAGGCATTGATGCTGGCAGGTAAAACTACTCAGGATGGCAATCCTGTGCATGCCAATGTCAATGCCTGGGCTTATCCATTCATATAGTTAAATGTAGGTTGCTGAAGCCCCAGCAAGTGATCTATCAGAAAAAGCCTTAAAATAGAAGTATGGCTGTCTAAAAATAAAAACATACTCACCTAGGTGGATGCTGCATCTGTCCCCAGCTGGCTCTGTAGTGGGAACTGAGCGATCAAACACCACAATTGCTTAGCTCTCCCTTCGGCTCTGAGCAGAGAGCCGGGACTGTCAGTCACTGACTCTCTGCTCTGCCCCTCCAGCGCTCACTGGAGTTCTGGGCTTGTGGAGGGGGTGGGAGGGGCTGGCTCAGGCTCTCCGTGGATCACTGTGAGGCAGAGCCGGGTGCAAGTCCAGGCTTCTGGGTGGATCCTGACCATATGGCTGGGATCTTTTCAGAGCCTGGACTGGCTCTGTGACATCAGCCGACAGCAGACTTCAGCCCGCTGTCACCTGAAAACGGTTCACAGAACGAACTGCCCTCTTGTGATCCATAGAAGTGTAGCCAAATAAGCTTTGATTTTTTTTTTTTTTTAAGTGAGACAACCAAGCTAATGGCAAGACCTTTTACTGTCGCTTTCCCCAGTGTGCCCACCAAGCATTTTTTGAGACGTCAGGTGGTGTCCCTACTGCAAGGGGTCATTTTCAAGTTTTCCTGGAGTTTTGGCTTTAAAGTGGACTCCAGCCTTATCCAGGGATATCCATTATATGCCCCATATGTGTACCCTTTCCCATGTGAAAGCAATGGGACTTCTAAATCTGGTGAGTGGCTACAGGAAAAATTTAGTGCCGAACTGTACTTCTCTCTGGCCCCATACTGTCCTTATTCTAGTGAGGTTTAAAATATCCAGTCAGACTGTGATTGGTTGCAGTGGTCAACACAGACCCGCTTCCTTTTAGGAGCTTTGAAAAAATGATTTGTGTATTTGAAACTGGTAGTTCTGAACTTTTTCTCACTGGAGGAATTTAAGTTTCGAAGATCATTTTTCTTGTGCTTGCAACACCTGACCTGCAAGTTTGAAATGAAGAATTGTCACATGGACAGCATTTGAAATTGTGTGAAGGATACTATAGAGATAACGGCTGGTTTGACTCTTGTACAACCTGTCTGGCAGCCTCTTGTGAAGAGTTAATAACACATGAGCTCACAATTGGAGTCTTATCTATCTTCAGATTTCCTACTCAACAAAGTCCAGGAGAATAAGATAAGTCTGAACACAAAGTTCTTGTGTGTGGGTGATTGTGTTGGGCTGTTACCTAGCGTTGAGTATAGTAGGGAGTGCAGGAGGGTGCTTCATCTCTCATCAAGTGTTGGATTTATTTATTCAGATTGGAGGAGGATAGATTCCCCTCCTACACACACCGCTGCACCTGAACTTGGCAAACGCTATAGTTCATTGTAAGCTGTGCCAGTCCTAACTGCCAGCCCTCCTTTGTTTCCATTGAACGGGTAATGGAGGAGTTAGATTTCCTAACCGCACGACCAGCTACGATAATGAAATTATGCAATTGCTCATATCCTATGGCTGTATGTACCTAAAACATATGGTACTATGAAGGTTTGGCTTTAAACATCCTCTTCTTAGAGCACAAATGTGGATGTAGGAAATGAAAGGTTTGTACTTTTTCTCTTCTACAAAAGATTTAAAGATGTAATATTGTCTTTTATGGCATGGAACTATTTTTTATTGGCTTCTAGTTATCCGAGGCTCCGTATTCTTTTGGTGCAAGCATTGTTCAGATCCTTCTTCGCTTGACAAACAAATATGCAGCAAATGCACCTTGTATAAGCAGCTTGTTCACATCTACGTGTGTGCATGTAGGGCAGCCCATTCATTTCAAAGGGCTGTCCTACCCCTTTAAACATGGGAAAAGAAGTCCACAACCATTTAGTAAAGCTGCACTGCACCAACCTGCACAAAAACATGCATATTTGCTGCCAATGTGTGGGGGCTCAATTAAGATTAAGGCCTCATGCACATTGGACGTTTTTACACCTGCTGTTTTTGGCTTCAGATGGGTTTTTTTTTTTTTTTTTATATGGTCAACATACTCTCCAGCATGTTATCCTATGTGTCCATGCACACATAGGCTGTTATCAACTATTTTTGGCTGTGAAAAACCCCCCAAAACTAATGGGTTCTGGGAGGCGTTTTTCAGCTGTAAAAACGCTCTAACGTCAAACGCCTAAAAACGCAGATAAACGCTGGTGAGACGCATTTTTAACGTCTTTGATCCATTGGAAAAATAAAAACGCTATTACAAAATGTTGAAAAACTCATTGCAAAGCTACTGGCGTTTTTCTAACGTTAATATAACGTCCAGTGTGCATGGGGCCTTAATAGGAACCTACACGTCTGCTAAAGAGTAGCCTGTTTCTGTGCGCGTTGGGAAGGTGCATGATTTTGCACGCATTACTGGCATGCACGGATGTGAACCAAGCCTAAAGTAATTGCAAAGGTAATTAAAAAAGAGAAAACATGTTATACTTACCTGCTCTGTGCAGTGGTTTTGCACAGAGCAGCCGTAATCCTCCATCTCTCAGGTCCCCCGCCGGTGCTCCTGGCTACCCCCCCACACACACTGGGTGCCCCCATAGCAAGGCGCTGAAATTTTGTATTGGTTAGACTTCAAGTCCCCAGGATAGTGTTGAATTCTCCAAGGTGTTGGCATTTGTGCAGATTAGCATAAAACATATTCGGTGTATTATTCTGCTCCTTGTCCACAAGGATCCTTTTGCTGAATACACCCTGACTAAATGTCAATATCTTATGTGTGGTTACATGGCTAAAGCTCAGACCTCTTGCTGGTTTCGAACACCAGGATGCATTTCACCTGAATTGAACTTTTGCAGTGATGAGTGTTGGGATATTTTTCCCTAGGCGATTCTGCTGGTTGCAATGAATGACTTCAGGGTAGTCCATTTGGGAATGTTCCATTGTGCATGTTCACACCTCGTGCTACCTCTCAAATGAAGCTGGACCTTGCACCTTGCTTGGCTAACGAGTAAAACCAGCAGCAACAGAGTAACCACTAATCAAAACCTCTGTGACCTGAGTTGTTTTACAATGGTAGGACAATGCCTTGAGGTCACTTGGTTCCATTACTTACTAATTCTTGGTTTGCCTAATAGCATGATATGGTGTTTTTACAGACAGAGTTGACCCTTCCAAACCCACAGGCTTATTTTAAGGAAGCCTGCATGCAAGAGAAGTGTAGGGACTGCCATTTTTGACCTTTTTAAAAAAAAATAAAAAAAAAATACTAGTTTGCCAACTTCAATAATTTGAGGTACCGACCTGGAATAGGCATGCTGATTAGAAAGCTGCTGTAAAGTCAGTACTTTTGCATTTGTTGATGGCCCATGACTTGGAAGCCATTGGACCAGAATGGCAGACAGGCAACAAGCGTTTTCAGAAGGAGAGGTCTACAATGGTAGTTTTAATATGTATCAGAGTACAGGTTCCCTTTTTTGACAGCAACTCCAGGAATTAGAAATAAATCTACCCTTGCAGTGCCCTCCCCCCGCACTGCATTGGTTAAATCGGTAATTGCCAACTTATAAGCTAAAGGCATACTCAAATGCGGCCCATAACCTCACCAAACGGCTGCACATGATGTTCAATACATGTAATGCTTGAGAAGACTGTCAAACTGCAGACCGAATAGAAGAAATGAGGGTCAAATAGTGTGGACAGGATACATTTTTGGCTAGGGATATGCCGCAGAAGACTATACAAAACTGGGAACATGTTACACAAGGCTAGTAGTGATCAATGCACTTACCCTAATAATTGTTCCCACTACAGACTGCTGAGGTCCAAGGGCCAAACATTGAATACCAAGGGGCCACAGGTTGGGCACCAGGGAGATAAATTCTTGTGTCTAGGTGGTACAGAAAGGGGCATTGTCACTTTCCCTATTTCCACCCTAGGTCCCCTCTTCCTCCTGAAGCTCTGTTCAGTAAATGGTCTCTCTGCATATTCACATACAATGCAGGGCTAATAACCCTGCATTGTATGTAATGTGGGCGAGCATGCATGGACCAGTGACACCGAAGGGACCCTCTGCTGGAGCGCAGAATAAGGCAACCATTTCCTTATTTTATACTGGTACCCCGAGACATAATGAACAATAAACTCTTGCACTATTAAGAGGATTTTTTTAAAGTTGAGCTTTAAGAGGGAACTATAGAATGTTACTGTTTTCTTTAGTACACTGTGAGTGTACAACTTAAAGCAGGCCTTCACTCTCAAATGAACATTTTCTCCCTGCAAGCTCCCACCTCCTGTCACAATATTAAAAACAATGACGTGTCCTTCTCCTGCCTGCAGACTCCTGGGATATCCCCAACCAATATCCCAGAAGGGTGTAGGAACAGGGAAACGGTGTCTAAAGGGCAGACCTGGCAGGAGCCAGCTACAAGAACTAGGAACCGACCTTCAGCTTCCAGTGACATAGGATGGGACAATAACAATGTGGGACCTGGGCTGTGGCAGTAGGACAATGGTGGACAGGCGAGTATTTTCTGTAGAAAATTCTGCAGGAAAAAGGGGGATGAAAAATGGGGTGACCCTCCTGTCAGACGCCTTTTATTTCCCCCTTGAATTTCTTTCCCTCTCACCCTACCCTCTCTTCTAATCTTTTCCTGTCCCTCAATCGGTCTCCAAAAAGTGTCTTGGGGTACAGGTCAGTACTTGGTTTGTGAAGACATGCTATCCCTGTGAGGATACCCATCCCTTATTACATATCTAGAGCCAACGATGGTCCCGGCCCTGTTACGGTACCATTAAAGTCCACTGGCCTCAACCACAAATTTTTCCACTCTGATAGGAGGTAGGTACCCTGTTCTATTATAACATTTTTGCCACTCCAATCAACTCATCACCTAACCTTATTTTATTTATTACAGGTACTTGTATAACGCCAGCAATTTACGCAGCGCTTTATTTATATAGCTATAGCTACGCCGGTATAGGTGTGTGTATGTATGTATGTGTGTATATGTGTATATATATATATATATATATATATATATATATATATATATATATATATATATATATATATATATATATATATTGTGACAGCAGGAAGGTAAAGTCACCTGGTTGCATCCAGGGGGGTAGATATATTTCGCCCAGATTCAGGCTTTACGCCGACTTATACAACTAGGTGGAGAGTTGTATAAGGCTAGTGGGCTCATGGATGACTCATACCTCTAGGGAGAGGGCTGGGCGTCGTGCAGACAGGGAGTTGATGAGACCAGCTGAAGCTTGTCAGCTCATTTAGGCCTCTATAAGAACTCCCAGATTCATTAGGTGTTAGCTCATGCCTGGAACCAGACCTGTGTGGACTGTCTAGGGAGAGTGAACCTCTGTGCGGTGAGACAAAGCCTGTGTGGCTATTTGCTTGGACATTTAAAACCAGGGACTTAGGGACTAGGACAGCACTAGGCTGATCCCAGTTGTTAGTTAGGAAACCTGTATGTTTAGTCAGAGGTCAACTTGACCAGGATTTATTTTGGTTATGTTTCTTTTGCTTTGCTGTGTTTTGTCACTGTAAATAGAAAATAAACCGCACCTTTTTTGATTTTGAAAACCACAACCTCCGTTTGCTGGGCCTGTTTTGTGTGGGGAGCCCATCCCGGGGGTCACACACACCCGCTGCCGAGCTAACCCCCTCACAATATATATATATATATAATATATATAATATATATATATATATATAATTTATTATTATTATTATTATTATTATTATTATTATTATTATTATTATTATTATTATTAATAAATATATATATATATTTTCTACATTCACATCGGTCCCTGCCCACAAGGAGCTTACAATCTAAGAACTCTCATTCATTCATACACACACACACACACACACACACACACACACACACACACACACACACACACACACACACACTAGGGCCAAGTTGACCTACCAGCATGTTTTTGGAGTGTGGGATGAAACCTGCACAGGCAGAACATGCAAACTCCAGGCAGGTAGTTTTGTGGTTGGGATCCATACCAGTGACCCCATTGCTACTGGGTGGAAGTGCTAACCATTTAGCCACTGTGCTGTCCTTATGTCTTGACCTCCAACTTGGTCATCATGCCGATCAAGGGGTCTCTTGTGACCGACACCTGTAGCATCTGATTTGCTCTGTATCTTTGTTTGTCTCCTCTTAGGAACGCACACACGGTGTTGCGTTTTTTTGTTTTTTTTTTGATGGAAGATTGTAATATTTTCTTTTGATGTGAAAATTCAAAGCTGTGTTTTTCATTTTTGGATCTATGCCACATTCTTAATAAATGTTATTCTTTAAAAAGAAAAGGGGATTGGAATAATGGGGGGGGGGGGAGAAAAAGCTAGGGAGGCTCTTTAATGTACGGTATGTTAAATCGTAGCTCCCAACTGTCCCTGATTTCGAGGCACTATCCCTCTGTCCCTCATTCCTCCTCATTTGTCCCTCATTTTGGTCTGAATTATATAGATGTATATAAAATGCACTTTTTATCCATCAAAAAGTGTTTTTCAGCGCTAAACCTTTCATCTGATTTCTAAATTGCTGCATTTTGTAAATTCCAAAAGCCAGTATAAAGGAATAGCAGTGGTAAAAAAAGCAATTGTGGGTTTAACCAATCTTGTTTTTTGTACAATTCTCCTTTTTAAGGGGGCGTGGCAGGGTGTGTGTCCTATATGAGAAGGCCTGGCTGGCAGTCTCCACTCTAATTCACCCCAAAGGTGTTCTATCAGGTTGCGGTCATGACTCTGTGCAGGCCAGTCAAGTTCCTCCAATCCAAACTGTCTCATCCATGTCTTTTTGGACCTTGCTTTGTGCACTGGGCCAGTGCTGAAAGGTAGGTCCATAAGGACATGGATGAGCAAGTTTTAGGTGGGGGAACTTGACTGGCCTGCACAGAGTCCTGACCTTAACCCAATAGAATGCCTTTGGGATGAATTGGAGTGGAGACTGCGAGCCAGGCCTTCTCGTCCACATCAGTGCCTGGCCTCACAAATGCGTTTCTGGAAGAATGGTCAAACATTCCCATAGACACTCCTAAACCTTGTGCACAGCCTTCCCAGAAGACTTGAAGCTATTATAGCTGCAAAGGGTGGGCCAAATCAATATTGAACCCTGCGGACTAAGATGCCATTAAAGTTTCATGTGTGTGTAAAGGCAGGCGTCCCAATACTTTTGACAATATAGTCACATTTCTGTTTACATGTTTTGAACCTTTCTATAGACAGATCTGAGATGAATACAAAGCTCCTTTTGTCCATTAATGTCTAAATTACGTTCAGAAGTAGCTTCATTAGTATTTGCTGAGCAAAGTGTAGAATTTGTGTCCTCATTACTGAATATCTGAACAAGACTTCCAAGGCTTGTAAGTGTCACAGGAACAAATTAGTACTGATTAATTTTGCAATTAAAGTCCAATAAGAGGAAGGAAAACTTTTTTGGTATTTGGGACATTACCAGTTGTTAGAGAACATAACATGGATATAAACACACGAGATAAAAAGACGCCAATTCCATCGCATCAATCAAGAAATGTAATGGACTCCGATACACCTCTAAGCTGTTCACAAACCTCATCAATTAACTTCTTTCTTTGTATGGACGCTAAACAGATATGTTTACATTGGGCATGGTGTCTCTGCTAAATGATACATTTAAATACAATATCTCTTTTAAGCCATTGTCTTAAGGGCTCATGCACACAGGACGTTTTTACAGCTGCTGTAGGGGCGTCTGACGTGTTGTGTTTGTGTGTTTTTTTTTTTGTTTTTTTTTGTTTAAACTGCCTCTAAACGCCCCTCCATGTTAGCCTATGTGTCCATGCACACACAAACTTTCAGAGGCGTTTGGAGGCTTAAGTGTTTAGGGGCAGTAGAAAAAAAACGACAGCCTGTGCATCCAGGAGCAGAGGCTGTGGAGCTGTAAAAACGAAAAACGTCCAAAAATTCTGCTAATCGCTGTAACAAGTGTTTAGCTGCATTTGGTGTTTTTTAAGTTTTTTAAATTTTTTTTATTTTTTTTTTTACATTATAGGGAGTGTTTTTACTGAAAAAAAACCCCCAAAAAACTGCTGACGTGAAAAAACACTCATCAAAAAAGCGCCTAATGCCGTGTTTTTAATGCTGCTTTTTTCCTGGCAGCAGCGCTGGCGTTTTTAAACATCCTGTGTGCATGAACCCTTATAGCTATTGTGTGTAACTGGTTCATTCGTGCAATGATATGAGATCATTGGTGTTTCTCTAGTAATGGTTCAGGAATTGGTGCTTTTAGGAAAAAAGTTACACCCAAGCACATAAAATCCCCCCCCCCCCCGAAAATAAATTTTGAGGACCCCACATATACGCACGTATCAACGTAAAAGCATGCGTTGGGGCACCTGCGTGTAAAACCGTTGATTGCAATCCACATGTTGCATATCGCCGCGCACGCCGGCATGAGCGCAATAATTCTAGCACCAGACTTCCTTCATAACACTAAACCGATGACCTATAGGGGGCTTTTGAAGTGTTGTCTATAGAAAATGTAGGGTACTGAAGTTTGTTGCCATTTCACGCACAAAAATTTAAGGTTTGACATGTTGGGTATTTGTTTACTATATTATATTTTACCAAAAATGTGGGTAGTTTGTTTGCCCTAAAATTCACTTTAGTGTGTTTTTTTGTTTTTGTTTTTTTACTGAAATTTTGTTTTCTAGACCTATGCGGTAATATCGTGTGACATAAAAAATGTAAACTACCACTGTTCTATTCTCCTGGGGTGTCTGCTTTCAGAAAATATACTGTATGTTTGGGGGGTTTTATGTAATCTTCAGGCCTAAATTTTATTTTTTTAAATATGTGCAAAAAACGGTTCAGGCAGCGAAAAGGTTTAGGGCAACATGTGCAGAACTGAAAATAAAAATACAGATGGATTGCCCACAAATTTCCAGTCTGACCGACAGTTTTTCGTACAGAGGTGGCGATCACAGGATACCTGTAGATATTTGTGCTCCCTAGTAGTGTTATCAGAGTGTATACTGTACATTTATTCTCTGTAATTCCAATTTTAAACACAGACAATAAATACAATAATATATCAGATAGAACAATGTGTGTCAGTATTATCTCTATGTGAGGCCATTGTGTATGGCGATACTGTCAATGGGGATTCACCTACAGAGTGATACCTGAGAAGCTTCCCATTGTAATGCACAGGGAAGGAGAGAGTCTCTGGGAGTAGGTGAAAGTTAATCGTTTCTCTGTTCCTCAATGGACCCAAGTGAGGCACCTGCCTTGCCAGGACTCGCATCATGCCCTAGTTGGAACCTGGTAGTTTCTTTATTGCTGATCGGGTAACACCAGCTGGTCCCGTTGTCCCCAGTTAACCATTTCTGTGACTGTGGATGATATTGGCAGCTCTTTTTCCACTCACCCGGGATGGTCCACAGTTTTTTAGGAATACAATAAGCAGCTTTAGAGGCACATAAATGAAGAAACTAGAATAATTAATAATAAGGTGTGGACACTTTTTTGATATTACAAGCTGTACTCAGGAAGTACATCCAATTTTTCCTTAAATCGGCCAATAAAACAAAGCTGGTGTTCAGCCCTGTTTACACAATCCTTTTAAACACCATTAACTAGAAAGGGTTGACTTATTTTATGAGGGATTTACTAAAGGTGTATTTTTTTTTTATTTTTTTTTTTTAAATGGGTGTTATCTTGTGTATTTGCTCATGGTCTACTATAAGACAACAAATGGCTATAAATGGGATCATATAGGCTACCATTGTGTTTCTCTGACCAACCACACCACTGCACCCTAGATAAAATCCTTTGCAGACATTTTACTCTTAGAGTAACATAGAAGTACATTTTAGAATGCAATTTGTCGTCCAAGTTGTCCCCTAAAATCCACTTTTTTTATTTTCTCTTCCATGAGATTTTTTATTCAAAGTAAAGGAGGACAAGCATAATATAATTTAATACAGAAACCAAGTTAAATGGTAAAAGACGTATTTCGTTATATGCCAATTTTTTATATGAGACTGAAGATATTTTGGTAATTGTAAAATAAATTTTATTATTATTATTATTATTATTATTATTATTATTATTATTATTATTATTTAGGATTTATATAGTGCCAACAGTTTACACAGCGCTTTACAATGTAATGGGGAGACAGTTCCAATACTTAAAATACAAGAGGGTTAAGAGGGCCCTGCTCATAAGAGTTTACAGTCTAATAGAGCAAGAAGTCGTGTATATTGATTATTTGCTGTATAATCTGAAGCCAGTCTACTGTATTTGGATAATATTCAGTACACTGGTATTCCCTAGTAGTGTTTGGCAGAAGGTTTTCCGTGCTGGAAATATAACCTGACCCCACATGCTCTGATCACCAATCTTAAAGAGACCCTGTCACTAAACTAAAAAAAGTATTTCAATGTTTGCAGTTATTATCATTCTATAAATGTTATTGACTTGAATTTGCTAGAAAACTTGGCTAATCGATTTCTTTGCACGACACAACCACACCTTCCTATGGAAGTGTCTTCATTTCTCTGTGCTGGTCCAGCTCCCATGTCCTTCCCTTCATCTCTCTACACATAGTCTTCAATGTAGCTGCTGGGGAAGTGTGCCACTTGAGTTGGCTGGGTCAACAGACATCACATCTTAGATGGTGGCACCCAGCAGCAATCTCAAGGCTTTGGGTTGTCCACACATAGACTTTTACTGGTAAATAACATGCATGAAATTCATTAAATGCGCATTTAATCTTATAAAGCGCTTACCACCCTCTCCTCCTTGTCTTTCGGCTCCTCGCAGGAGGAAAGGGCACACCCAGCTCTATATGCCCGTACCCTCCTGTATGAGGAGGTTGAGCGGTGTTGTGATGGGTCTCCGCAGCCAGATATTCCCTCAGAATGGTGCTTATCTTTATAGCTAATAAAGACAAGTCTCTATTTCCCCCAATGACTTCAATGTCCACACCAACTGTAACTCCCACGTAGAGTTTATTTCTCTTAACCACTTAACGACCGCCCACTGTAAATATACGTCGGCAGAATGGCACCGACAGGCACAATCACGTATATATACGTGATTGCCTTTGTATAGTTGGGGGGTCCGATCGGATCCCCCCTTCTTTACAGTGGGTGGTCGTTTTACCTTCGGGAGCGATCCGGCATGAGGGGACGGCCATTAGATTCCGGCCACCCCCTCTCGATCGCTCCCGGCGAATGAGAGAGCTTCCCCTGCCTGCCAGGAAGGAGGAAGTGATGTCATCTCTCCTGGGGCGCTCACATATACCGAGCGCCGTACAGGAGAAGATGCCAGGTTAGTACACACAACACTACACTGACACCAGGACACATAGGCACATAAATCGCCCCCCCAGGCCCCCCCAGACACCCCCAGATCACCCCCCAGTCACAGTGTCACTGATTGCAGTGACCATTTATTTAGTGATCACTGCAATCAGTGACATTTGTGACTGTAAAAGTGTCACTACATTTAGTTTTAGGTCCAGTGTAGCCCCCTAACCCCCCCCCTAATAAAGGTTTAACCCCCTGATCACCCCCCAGATAACCCTTTCACCCCCTAGCACCGCCGTCACTAAGCAATCATTTTTCTGATCGATGTCTTAGCGTCGGTGATGCTGATCGGTAGCCAGTAATTTTTTTTAGGTTCGCCGCAGGTTTTTATAGTGTCGGGTACCCCCATATATTACCTAATGAAGGTTTAACCCCCTTGATCGCCCCCCAGGTAACCCTTTCACCCCCTATCACCACTGTCACTAAGTTATAAATTTTCTGATCGATGTCTTGGCGTCGGCGATGCTGATCGGTAGCCAGTAATTTTTTTTAGGTTCGCCGCAGGTTTTTATAGCGTCGGGTACCCCCATATATTACCTAATAAAGGTTTAACCCCCTTGATCGCCCCCCCAGGTAACCCTATCACCACTGTCACTAAGCGATAATTTTTCTGATCGATGTCTTAGCGTCGGCGATGCTGATCGGTAGCCAGTAATTTTTTTTAGGTTCGCCGCAAGTTTTTATAGCGTCGGGTACCCCCATATATTACCTAAATAAAGGTGTAACCCCCTTGATCACCCCCCAGGTAACCCTTTCACCCCCTAGCACCGCCGTCACTATGTGATCATTTTTCTGATCGATGTCTTAGCGTCGGTGATGCTGATCGGTAGCCAGTAATTTTTTTTAGGTTCGCCGCAGGTTTTTATAGCGTCAGGTACCCCCATATATTATCTAATAAAGGTTTTAACCCCCTAATTGCCCCTAGTTAACCCTTTCACCAGTGATCATCATATAAGTGTTACGGGTGACGCTGGTTAGTTAGTTTGCTTTTTATAGTGTCAGGGCACCCGCCGTATATAACCCAATAAAGGTTTAACCCCCTGATCGCCCGGCGGGTGATATCAGTTAGGTTTTAGCGTCAGAGAGGGTCTGCGTCACACCCCAGGCAGCGTCAGGTTAGTGCCAGTAGCGCTAACACCCACACGTGAAGCATACACCCCCCTTAGTGGTATAGTATCTGAACAGATCAATATCTGATCAGATCTATACTAGCGTCCCCAGCAGTTTAGGGTTCCCAAAAACGCACTGTTAGTGGGATCAGCCCAGATACCTGCTAGCACCTGCGTTTTGCCCCTCCGTCCAGCCCAGGCCACCGAAGTGCAGTATCGATCGATCACTGTCACTTGCAAAACACAACACACATAACTGCAGCGTTCGCAGAGACAGGCCTGATCCCTGCGACTCCAGTGCTGTAGGAGGTGATTTTACCACCACAGTTAAAAAAAAAAGCATATATGCCGAAGCATTGGGGCAGCAGGGGCGGAGGAGCGATTTTGCTCCTAATGCCGCGTATATACGGTCGAAATTCCGACGGAGGCTTGCCCGTGGAAAAGTCTGACCATGTGTACGCGGCATAACTTTTGCGAGAAGATGCCCCCATGCTTCGGCATATATAAATGGTGCATGTATGCCCATCATTAGAAGTGGGTGGATGAAGGGCGGTATTCTAATGGTGGGCATACCCACCGATCAATCCTTTTTTTTTCGTTCAGCCAACAGGCTGCATGAAAAAAAAAGATTACAATACATGTCCAACAAGGACCAGCAACGTACTGGTATGTTGCTGGACTTTGAATGTTTATACCAGAATGATGCCTGCGGGTTTAGGTATCATCTTGGTATCATTCTTTTCAGCCAGCGGCCGGCTTTCATGTAAAAGCAATCCTAGTGGCTAAATAGCCTCTGGACTGCTTTTACAAGCAGTGGGAGGGAATGTCCCCCCCCCCCCCCAGATATAAAAAGCGCCATTGGGAAAGCATTTTATCACACCGATCTTGGTGTGGTCAGATGCTTTGAGGGCAGAGGAAATATCTAGGGTCCAATAGACCCCAGTTTTTTCAATAAAGAGTACCTGTCATTACCTATTGCTATCATAGGGGATATTTACATTCCCTGAGATAACAATAAGTGATAAAAATAAATAAATATGGAAGCAACAGTTTAAAAATAAAATAAAAAAGCAAAATTAATAATAAAAAAAAAAAAAAAAAAAAGCACCCCTGTCCTGCCCTGCTCTTGCCCAATGGCGAACGCAAGCGTCGGTCTGGCGTCATATGTAAACAGCAATTGCACCATGCATGTGAGGTATCACCGCGAAGGTCAGATCGAGGGCAGTAATTTTTAGCAGTAGACCTCCTCTGTAAATCTAACGGGGTAACCTGTAAATGCTTTTAAAGGCTTTTAAAAATGTATGTAGTTTGTCGCCAATGCGCGTTTGTGCGAAATTTTAAAGCATGTCGTGTTTGGTATCTATGTACTCGGCCTAAGATCATCTTTTTTATTTCATCAAACATTTGGGCAATATAGTGTGTTTTAGTGCATTAAAATTAAAAAAAGTGTATTTTTTCCCAAAAAATGCGTTTGAAAAATCGCTGCGCAAATACTGTGTAGAAAAAAAAAATGCAACACCCACCATTTTATTCTGTAGGGCCTTTGCTTTAAAAATATATATAATGTTTGGGGGTTCAACATAATTTTCTTGCAAAAAAAAATATGTTTTCATGTAAACAAAAAGTGTCAAAAAGGGCTTTGTCTTCAAGTGGTTAGAAGAGTGGATGTAAGCTTCCTAATGTTGTGTATAAAATGCCAGAACAGTTCAAAACCCCCCCAAATGACCCCATTTTGGAAAGTAGACACCCCAAGCTATATACTGAGAGGCATGTCGAGTCCATGGAATATTTTATATGTTGACACAAGTTGCGGAAAAAATACAATTTTTTTTTTTGCACAAAGTTGTCACTAAATGATATATTGCTCAAACATGCCATGGGCATATGTGGAATTACACCCCAAAATACATTCTGTTGCTTCTCCTGAGTACGGGGATACCACATGTGTGAGACTTTTTGGGAGCCTAGCCGCGTACGGGACCCCAAAAACCAAGCACCGCCTTCAGGCTTTCTAAGGGTGTCAATTTTTGATTTCACTTCTCACTGCCTATCATAGTTTCGGAGGCCATGGAATGCCCAGATGGCACAAAACCCCCCCAAATGACCCCATTTTGGAAAGTAGACACCCCAAGCTATTTGCTGAGAGGTTTTGTGAGTATTTTGCAGATCTCGCTTTTTGTCACAAAGTTTTGAAAATTTAAAAAAAAAAGAAAAAAAAAATGTTCTTTCTTCATTTTCAAAAACAAATGAGAGCTGTAAAATACTCACCATGCCTCTCAGCAAACAGCTTGGGGTGTCTACTTTCCAAAATGGGGTCATTTGTGGGGGTTTTGGGCTATCTTGGCATTCCATGGCCTCCGAAACTGTGATAGGTAGTGAGGAGTGAAATCAAAAATTTACACCCTTAGAAAGCCTGAAGGCGGTGCTTGGATTTTGGGGTCCCGTACGTGGCTAGGCTCCTAAAAAGTCCCACACATGTGGTATCCCCGTACTCAGGAGAAGCAGCAGAATGTATTTTGGGGTGCAATTCCACATATAACCATGGCATGTGTGAGCAATATATCATTTAGTGACAACTTTTTGTAATTTTTTTTTTTGTCATTATTCAATCACTTGGGACAAAAAAAAATATTCAATGGGCTCAACATGCCTCTCAGCAATTTCCTTGGGGTGTCTACTTTCTAAAATTGGGTCATTTGGGGGGGTTTTGTACTGCCCTGTCATTTTAGCACCTCAAGAAATGAGATAGGCAGTCATAAATTAAAAGCTGTGTAAATTCCAGAAAATGTACCCTAGTTTGTAAACGCTGTAACTTTTGCGCAAACCGATAAATATACGCTTATTGACATTTTTTTTACTAAAGACATGTGGCTGAATACATTTTGGCCTAAATGTATGACTAAAATTGAGTTTATTCGATTTTTCTTATAACAAAAAGTAGAAAATATCATTTTTTTTCAAAATGTTCGGTCTTTTTCCGTTTATATCGCAAAAAATAAAAATCGCAGAGGCAATCAAATACCATTAAAAGAAAGCTCTATTTGTGGGAAGAAAAGGACGCAAATTTCGTTTGGGTACAACATTGCATGTCCGCACAATTTACAGTTAAAGCAGCGCAGTGCAAAATTCTGAATTCACCTCTGGTCCTTTAGCTACCAAATGGTCCGGGGCTTAAGTGGTTAAACAGTCTCTGATAGGAAAGGTTGGAGAGAGAACAGGACAGCATAAGGTGTGGGAGAGGTCCAGGCAGAAACATAATACACTTCACTGCTTGGCTTCTCAAGCAGACTTGGCCCATTTGGATAGTCTCCCTAGATAAGGACTAGCAGCCAGAATGGTACTCTAACTCAGTGTTTCTCAACTCCAGTCCTCAAGGCGCACCAACAGGTCATGTTTTCATTTTGATTTTGCTCAGATGAAACGGCTGTGGTAAATACTAAGGCAGTGAAGCTGATTAAATCACCTGTGAAAAATAATGGAAAGCCTGAAAACATGACCTGTTGGTGCGCCTTGAGGACTGGAGTTGAGAAACACTGCTCTAACTGACCGCTCAATCACTACACAAACTGGTACCCTGATCTCTGCCACAGACCCGGTGAACTTGGTCTTTGCCACAGATCCGGTGAACTTGGTTTCTTTAAAGCTTGGCCTCTTTGTAAGGAGAAGACCTCCCTCCAGAGAGTTACCTGGCCTCTTCCTTCACTGTGACTTCTCACCAGTCCCTCGGAACGGTCCTCCCCCGGCCTCCATCTAAGATGCGTGTCCCCTCGCAAGACGGCACCCTGAGATTCCTCGATCCTTGACGGGCCCCAGCCGAAGGTGCTGGGCCCGAGGCCTTTAGTTACAGCCCCAGGGCTAAAGGTGTCTGGGACTGATTCACCGACCTCCGCCCCTGGGCCAAAGGTGCCCAGGGCGGACAGGAACACACACTCCCTGGGAGTAGGACTCCTGACGACAATGAACGAACCTGAACAGGCAGCGTCTGCCCCTTTTTTATATCCTCTCCCAGCATACACAGTAGGCCGACCACTCCCACTGTGTATGTGTGTGTGTATATATGTATGTATATGTATATGTGTGTATATATATATATATATATATATATATATATATATAATAAAAAAATCATTAATATAATGCCAAATTAAATTTGTATAAATTCATATGCCAAATTAAATTTGTATAAATTCATATTTTTCTCAACAACCATACTCAGACCAGCCACTAAAACTCGAGCTGACTCCGCATTTATCATTAAACCTTTTTCTTAAATCTCCCCTCTAGATATTCACCAGAGGGAGCCACCACATAAATCGGCTTTGACGAGGGGGGGGTAGGGCGGGGAGCTCTTTGCGCTGTATTTTCTCTGGCGACAGGCACTGACCCTAACGGAACCGTTCCTTAAATAGGCCAGAACAGCCTTCTAGAATATTCTACCAAGTCACCTGACCTTATTAACCAATCCCTGCTCGAACTTCTAACCTTCCAGAACCCTCTAAAACACCTGACCTTAAATGACCAATCCCTAACTCAGCTGCTGACCTTCCAGAACCTTCTCTGTTACTTGACCTTAACTGACCCATCCCTGACCTCCATAGCCCTTATTGTCACATGACCCTAATTAACCAATCGTATCTAAAATTCTATAAAAACCCCTTTAACTACTGCCTTTAATGCCGATGCTGTGATCAGATGAGGAAAGGGGGGCCTAAAACGTCTTCCCCCTTATTCTTCCCCATTCTTCCAAAGTGGAATCAAGAATCCTTTTCACCATCTCGGATGACGGGGCATTTTCCTGCTATTTTGTTCCTACTGTAGTAGGGTTAAGCTGTTTTTCTGGGAAGCAGTGAATATCTGTAGCTTTTCTGCTGTGGTTGGGGATAGATTGGTCTGTCAGCACTTGGAGAGTGTACCTGTTCATACTTGGTCTATTTGCTTTTGATTTTTGGATTCGATAATGACTCACAATCAGATAAAATGTGTAAATAATTGTAGAAGTGAGCCTCTTAAGACTGCATTTGTTTGTAAATGACTAAACTGCTTAGCGTGAACTAGCATAAACTATAACCGAAGTAAATGATGATCATGTTGCTTATTTAAAGAGTCTGCCCACGCACAGAAGATGTTAAGTAATGTTTGGTAGATACCGGCATGTTGAATCACTCAATGATATATATATATATATTTTTTTTACATGTGTCTTCCAATGGTGTGAAGTTTGCATTGGACTTCCTAGGTCAGTTGACTTGTCAGTGCCATTTAAAAGGGCAGCTTAAGCCAGCCATAGACGATTCAAATCCCATCCGGTTTAGCAGAAAACGGCTTCGTGCACCACCCGGCTTCACAGACGTCCGTCGAAAAATTGACTGAGAAAAAGAAGAAATGGCTGCACATCCAAAGTTTTCAAACATGCCTTTTATTGCAGACGTTCAAAATACACCAGGGACACCAGGTCTTGGTCACGTAGATGCGTTTCACACATCTGATCTGTGCTTAATCATTACCTATTGACTGATCCAGGTAGACAATCCTATTGGATGTAGCCACTTTTCAGGTATTCAGGCAGCCATGGGTTCTGAAAGGTTTAGTGAAATAGTACATCATGCAATCAAAAGCTGCCCATACATTATTCAATTTTCTTCAATTTCCTTTAGATTTACCTTCAACTGTGTAGTGCAAGCACCTGCCTGATTGCATACAAGTTGCAAGTGTTTAGGTTTGACATCATATTATATGGTTTTAGTAAATCTAAAGGAAAGTGGTACAAGAAAATTGACTAATATATGGCCAGCCAAAGTCTATATAGGTCTATACATCAGACCAAAAAGAGGGACAGCGTTGGGTCAGAAGTGAAACAATTCCTACACATGAGGGTGGGTTGGGAGCATTGGGGAAAGCGTTACTAAAACCTGGAGCGTGCAAAATCTGGTGCAGCTGTTCATAGAAACCAATCGGCTTCCAGGTTTTACTGTCAAAACCTAATTGAACAAGCTGAAATTAGAAGGCGATTGGCTACCATGCACAGTTGCACCAGATTCTAAATGTTCCAGTTTTTGTAAGCAGAACTAGCAACCGTGGTGAGAGAAAGAGAAACTATGCTGGATGTATATCTATATATCCATGAGTACCTTTCAGCTGTCTTGGATACATGATGCTTTATTTGCAGACGTGCACATGACCACCCTGTGTAGGCTTTTGGATTCTAGCGATACATACCGTATATACTCGAGTATAAGCCGAGTTTTTCAGCACATTTTCTTTGTGCTGAAGATGCCCCCCATGGCTTATACTCGAGTCACCTTTTTACCCTTGATCTCCCAGGTTTTGGGTCCCCTGGACCCCAAACTTGGCACACATCTCCATCTTCAACTTTGTGCGCCTGATCCCGGCCAAACTTGGCACACATGTAGCCCCACTCTTTCTCTACAAGTGTGCAACGTTTGTTGTCCAGGGGACCTACGGCCGGGAAGCACTGATTTTTCAAACCCGGGCACCCCTTCCATAGACTCCCATGTTAAACTGTAATTTCTCCCTGGTGATTTGGGGACCCGGTACCTGCCAGTCGTAGGTCCTCTGGACCCGAAACTTGGCACACATATAGCGCCATTTTTCCTCTAGGTGCGCAATGTTTTTTGTCTGGGGGACCTAAGACCGGGGAGCAACGATTTTTTAAAGCCGGGCACTCCTTCCATAGACTCCCATGTTAAATGTCAGTCTAGTCATGGGCACAGTGAGGCATGCACATGGGCACAGTGAGGCATGCACATGGGCACAGTGAGGCATGCAGATGGACACCCTAGGCTTATACTCAAGTCAATACGTTTTCCCAGTTTTTTGTGGAAAATTAGGTGCCTCTGCTTATATTCGGGTCGGCTTATACTCGAGTATATACGGTATATACATCTGTATACAAGTATTTTCTCTCTTCAAAACTCCAAATACATGCTGGTAGGTAGATTGGTGCCATTTTAATATTCTACTAAACACTCCTAGGATGGGTACCTTTCCATCTGAATAAAACAAAACTAAAATGTGCTGCGCTACAATGATAAATCCATTGTATCGTAAAAACCAAATATACCAAAAGTAAGTGAGCCAAATGTGAAAAAAATCGTCAACCTGATTTGATTATCTTTTTCACATTTTGGGTCACTTAGTTTTGGTGTATTTGGTTATTAATGTAGCGCAGCATATTTTTGTATTTTTATGGTTTTATTTTTCTGCATGTGGGAACCCATTTAGTGCTTCATAGCAACATTAGAACAACTTGTAAGTATTTCAAGCACAATCACACAGGGTGAAGCCTCGTACACACACGGGCGGGAATCCCGTCGAAAAAAAAACCGTTGGTTTTCTCGACGGGCTTCCTGGCAAGCTTGTCTTGCCAAGCCCTGTGTACACACGCGCCATTCAAAAGAACCGCCGTTCTTTTGAATGGCAAGAACGCGGTGAAGTTATCGACTACGATGAGCCGGCACTCGTCACATTCGATGCCATCGCCGCCATCTTGCTACACCCTACACTACCCTTGTATGCTACCGCGCATGCGTCGAAGTCTCATCGAGCATGTGCGGGTTTCCTTGGACAGGTAAGCATACTAGACGACCGGGTTTCTCGTCAGGAAACACTCTGCCGAGAATCCTGACGAGAAAAATAGAGAGCAGGTTCTCTATTTTTCTCGTCGAGATTCCCGTCAGTTTTCCTGCAGAGAAACCATACACGAACGGTTTTCTCAGTAAAAAGCTCTCCCAACAGTTTTCTTGCCGAGAAAACCGGTCGTGTGTACGAGGCTTGAGATGATTTGTTCCTGCCTTTCCATCTGCCCCAACAGCAGATAATGCTCATTGAGTCCCCAGGGATAAAAGTGCTATAGAAATATAAAATAAAAAATATTGTATTATGTTACATTTAATACTGATTGCCCTGTGTTTGTCACGTCTCTTGGTGGTTTCACAAGTGACACACTTTGTGAAGGTCCTGGTATAGTAGCAGCAGCTGAGTGCTGTAACCCTATTGTCTTCCTCCGGCCAGTAGTATCCTCTTTGTGCAGACCAGGTTCTACAAGTCCAGCAGCCACTCCCACTTACACTGAAACTGGGGGGGGGGGGGAGTTGGAGGGGGAGCTGAGGGTGGGTGCTTCATAAATCTGAGCTTCAGAAAAGAACACATTAAATCAATGTACATACAGGACACAAGCCCATATAACCTTGTCCACCAAGCCGAGGAACTCTTTATTCTCCTGAATTTAGGAATGTTTTTTTTTTTTTTTCATCTAAACTCTTTGTTCTTAGTTGGTCTTGGTTGACTTTTTATGTTTTCTGGAAATCTGTCACTCCCAGCTGGTCGGATCAATGTGAGTAACTGTTGCTGTATCATTAAACAGGTGACTCACCCTTACCAAATATCTCAGGAATCTTTGTAGAGCAAGGTATGTATTCTCAGACTATCCCCAGCTAATACTTCTTCTTCCAGTAACTAGTTCAGTATAATTATTAACACGGAACATTTATTTATTTTTAACAAAGTGCTTTTTTAGTGGTTACATTATCTTAATTGCTTTTTTTTGTGTAATTGTGTTTTGTATTACTTTGTTTTTTGTATTTACTTTTTCCTGTATAATTATTAACACAACAATTGGTTTATTTTATTTTTTGTTTTTGGGGGAGGGAGCAGTTAGATTATTTTAAATGATTTCTGCGGCGTGGTTGTGTTTTTTGTAATTTAGTTGTTTTTTTTTTGTTTTTTTTAATGGGGGTTTTTATTTTTATTTTTCATTCTTTCACTCGACTATTCCTTTGGGGGGGGGGGGGGTGTGCGTGTGTGCTATTGGTCCCTGGAGGCTTCTGGCTGCTGAGGAACTATACACCCCAGCATTCCTTACAAGACTTTGTCTGCCAGGGTGTGCGGGAATCTGTAGTGTGCCAACACACTAGGGGGTTGATTTACTCAAACAGGAGAGTGCAAAATCTGGTGCAGCTCTGCATAGAAACCAACCAGCTTCCAGTTTTTTATTTTATTTTATTTTTTATTTATTTTTTTGTCAAAGTTTAATTGAACAAGCTGAAGTTAGAAGCTGATTGGCCACCATGCACAGCTGCACCAGATTTTGCACTCTCCAGTCTTAGTAAATAAAGCACGTTATGCATCATAAACAATTGCTATTTGCTAAGTCTCTTAACTTTCACCATGTTTTTGTCCTTTGCTGTAATGTAATAAATTGCAGCTGACCAATTAATTATTAGATGTGGTGGCCGTATTAGTTTTCTTTTTTATGGTGGTCTTCTTTTTTTTTTTTTTCTACCCCTCTGTTTTCAATTGGTGATCTGGCCAATAACACACCTCCAGTATTAGCGTACCCCCACTTTGGATGAATGAGCACCTTTTGGAAAGTGGCATTGTCAGGCTGGGGGGAGGGGAGTGTTGGATATACTAGCAGATTTAGATATACTAACACACTGAAGCCAAACTCCAGCTAAGACTTTACAGTCAGCTACAGCAAACTGTTTTTTATTTTTGTGATGAAAGGTTTACATGTACAGATAAAAGCTGATCATTGTAAGTACCCCTGTCAGTGTTAAATGGTTTGTCTCATCCATGTAAACTGGTACATCTGGAGGGGAGCTTGTTCTTTTTGAAAAACAGACTTAATGGCTGGATCACCAGATGGAAAGAGAAAAAAAAGTCTAAAAAGAAATTGAATGCAGTCGTCACAAGCATTGGTAAGCTGCAATATAATGTTTGCTGTGAGGTTTAAAGTGGTAAAAAAAAAGCCTCCAAGGTTTTTCACCTTAATGCATTGAGGTGAAAAAACTTCTGTGCTGCAGTTCCCCCCAGACTCCCCCCCCCCTCCCTTTTTGCTTACCTGAGCCTGATTTGATCCAGCAATGTGCACAAGCTCTCCAGCTGCGTCTCTCTCCTCATTGGACAGATTGAAAGCAGCGGAAGCCATTGGCTCTCATTGCTGTCAATCAAATCCAGTGACACGGTAGCAGGGGAACCCGAGTCCCACTGTCTGTGTCAATGGACGCAGCAGCCAGACTCAAGAGCGAGCCCGCACAGGTGCCCCACAGAGAAAGTGGCTTTCCGTGGGGGGCACCCGATTAACGAGGAGGGGCCTAGAGTGACGGCGGGGCTCCCCAGAAGATGGGGTTCGGGCTGCTCTGTGCGAAACGATTGCACAGAGCAGGTAAGTATAGGCATGTTTTGATATTTTTATTTAAAAAAAAGAGGGGTTTACCCCTTTGATACTGCTTTAAAGTGTCTGGTCTCCTGCAGCTTCTTCATCCACTTCCTCCTATACATGCATGCACAACAGTGATGGCTGCATGGCATTTCTTAGGGTGGATTGCCTGATGGTGATATTGAACCCATGCCTGTGAAATGGCCACTTGTAATCTTCATTGAGAGCTGGTGTGATGGGGTGACAACACAGGAGATCAGTTATGAGATGGGGACACATTGTTGATTGAACAAAGCCCTTCATGGCAGGATCACCAGGTATTATTTACATGGAAGGCTGCAGGTTTAACATGATTAAAAAATCGTTTTAAAATTGCATCAAAGCTTATGTGAGAGTTTGATTCTGCTTCTATATGTTTTGAGAAGTGAAGAGCTTATTCAGGTTTGACAGGTATTCTTGTAAATGAAAGTATAGTCTTTGCAGGTGTAGAAAACATTTGCAAAAAGTACATATTAAAGTGCTGTATTGATTTCACAACAATTACTGTCAGTCTTTTCAGCCAATGAGTGCCTCTGACACTCAACCAGTTACAGTACATCAATACAATACAATGTATTAATAAATTACACACAGTTCTGCAACCTTATGGGCTTCATTATTCTAGTGGACAGCAATTATAACTGTACTGGCTGCATTTCTTACATTTTCTTATTCCAGATTTTTTATTTTTATTTTTTTAATAATTGATTTATAAAAATTTTTGTTTTGGGTAGATTTTAGGATTACAACTGGCAGCATGTCTTTATTACTGTCTGTGATTCCACTGGAGAGATTCCGTCTCACTTTTTATCTCTGTGACACCATGACAAGAAATTAGGGAATTGGGGAACAGACCGCAATAAATACACATAACATAGAAACTTTTCCCATCTACTAAAGTGCTTTTTGTTCTGTTGTCCCTTTTTGGATGGATTTCCCATCATTGCCTGTCCCTCTGACCTCCTGCCCCCAGTGGGTAGACAGACAGCATTACAAAAGTAATAGAGGTTGTAACCCTTTCCCACGCCACCCAAAGAAAAACAAAATGTGTCTGGTGCTGGGCTTTAAATGCGTAGTAGAAAAGTGCAGGGTATTGACAATGTGAAGTGCAAAAAACATATTCAACAAAATTTTTTGTAAATGGGCATGGGATTTTTTTTCTTTTAAAGGTACATAGAAAAGACAAAAAAAAAATTAAAATCCTTTTTTTTTTATGCACCTCTAAAAAATCCCATGGGTATTTACAAATATTTTTGTTGAATTACAGTATTAGGAGATGCAGGTACATCATTTCAAATACCAGATCACTGGATATATGTTAAAACAAAAACATATAAAAAAAGATAGGTAGATAAAAAAATAATTATTGCAACTAAAATATCTTTCACTTGCCTTATTTTTATTTGCACAATTAACTACCGTATTTATCGGCGTATAACACGCACCCTAACTTTAGGAGGGAAGTTTCAGGAAAAAAACTTTCCACAGACCCCTGCGTATAACACGCAGGCACAGTTTACCCTCTATTTTCAGGGTAAAAAAGTGAGTGTTATACGCCAATAAATACAGTACATTTGCCATAATTCTGAATCACATGGTCATTCTGGACATTTTAGTCCAGAAAGCTACACTTTTTTTTTTCATTTCATCAAGGTTCTAAGAGCCCATTCACACAGGGACGACTTTGGGTCTGACTTCAAGTCGCCCCTAGTCGCCTCAAGTCGCGCTGCATGAGAAAATCAATGTAAGTGAATGGAGCCGTCTTAATGCACGCTACTGCAGTCGCTCAGACTTCAGAAAAGGTTCCTGTACTACTTCAATCTGACTTCTAGGCGACCTGTAGGCAACTTGTACCCATTGATTTCAATAACAGTCGCCTCAGAAGTCGGATCACTGTCTTAACAGAAGCAACAATACAGGAAGAGAAAATACATTTCTCAGACAAACCCCTCCCACAGAGCTGATTCTTGTTTGATTGGCCACTGGAAAGCCTCCTGTCCTGGAGGCGACTTGAACTTGCCTTGTAAGTTGCCTCATGTCACGCTGTGATTCATACTAAAGTCGTGTCCAAGTTGCCTCCCAAAGTCGCGCTGGAAGTCGTGCTGCCCCTGTGTGAATGGAGTCTAAGAGATTCCTTTTTAGCTACCTAGCTTTAGAGCTGCAGAAATATGTAAGAATTAAAGTGGTTGTAAACCTCAGACATGAAATATGAACAAAGAATATCCCTCTATAGTGTGTACTATAGTGTGTACTTGTGTCAATTTAAGAGCACAACGTGCCATTTCTGAGCTAAAAAATAGGGCATTTTTTATTCAATGAACCACAACACACGCTATTGTGCTGCACTGTGAAAAACCTATGTCCCTAGACAGGAGCATTGAGATGCCATATACTGAATAGTAACGCAGCTCACCAGCACACTTTACCTGCATTGCTGGGTGCTGCTAACATGTATGTACCTAACGCATAAGGGCATGTGCATTAGCGCAATGCTAAGGTTTCAATGGAACCTAAAACTGCCTTAGAAGTTTGAAAGAGAGAGCGTAAATTGCCCATAACAAACTTCAAGAAGATCTTTACACCCAACATGCGAGGAGCTCTCTGGAATGGGTATAGTGGATTGAAACCTGCTCAAATGAGGGTAAATTAGGTGAGATTTAAAACTTTACTACAGGTGCAGTGTTTGCTGATTAGTACTCGCAGTCCACATATTTGTTTTTGTGAATCCTTTTTAGTGGCATGAGGCTATACAATCCGATATTGTGATGCCTACATTCATGCTTGATTTTATTGATGTTAATCACTAAAATCGGCTACATGGCAGTTCATAAAGTGTGATGCGGATAATATGAGTCAGTCCTAGAATTTTTGCTTTCCACGTGCCTTGACTGTGAGAGATGAATAATGGCTGACAAATGACTGTTATTATATTTGTACAATGGGTTCCCTCTGAAGAGGCACTTTCTTACTAGAGAGTCGAGACAAGTAGTCTGAAAAGAGGAAGCAAATGTTCTCTCTAAAGGCTACTGGATTTGTTGTGACATGAGTATTTGAAGGATCATCACTCGTGTTATTAGACCAATCCATCCTCTTCTTTCTGGCCGGGTTTCTACAATAGTCTACAAAACTAGCCAGAAAACACTGCTACTTAAATTCATTCAACAGAATTTTTAAATTGTCTTGCATATTGAATGTCGCAGTTGATGATTATTGTAATCCTTTCTCAACCAGGGTTCAGTTTTAATCGCAGGGGTCGTCAAGAGGTTGTTAGTTATCTTGATATCTAAGCAATTTCTGCCTCCCAAATATACAACCACTGACACTGGTGATCTTTTTGGCTATCTGCTAGGTGGGAAATTCTACTGACCAGCAATGTAAGAAGCATTCTTCCCACTGACGCTGACTACACCAGCTGGCCATAGATGGTTTGAAACTCAACCAGTTCATCAGGAACCGGCCAAGATTCCAACCATGTGTGGGCAGGCTGAATGATCAACTTGGGTACAATCAGCCTGTTGGATTTTAATTGCGATTGTTGCTAGTGGCTGATTACTGTTCTCCCGGTGGGGATGGCTTCTTCCCGTCAGGAGAACACGGCATCTCCGCGGAAGGGATTCCTCCAACACTGGCTGTGTTGATGGGGGAATCGAGTGTCTATGGCTTGCTTAATGTTTTAATGAGCTGTAGATGGCTATAGCAATTCTTAGCAGGGGTTTCCTGAGACCTGACCGTCAATTCATGGGTTTTTCGTTGTTAAGAGGATGCTATAGCCAGTATAACTGATGCATCATTACTCACAAGTGTCAGAAGCCTCAAATGTGTAGACAATTTTTAGGTAAGGGGTTTTGTTGCTCATGCCCCATCTAACCTGGGGCATGAATGGGGTTATACTCTGTGCCAATATCCGCTCCAATTGAGTTCTGTTCAAGGTGTTCATAACAGAATTCCTAAAGTGTGTCTGAAGCCAGTTGTGGATAGAGTAGGAAAATGTTATCAACCCCTTCAGGTATTTTTTTGATAATCTGTGTTTTTTCTGGTTAAATTCACCCTCTCTATTTGTCAACAGAACAGAAATTGAAAGGAAATTCTAAATTTTGAGCCACTACTGAGTCAGGAATAGAGGAAAAAATCTTCCATCTAGGATAATTTTTTCAGGTAGCTGTGTAGTAAGAATTTCAGTGGCTTTTGAAAGATTTCCATTTACTTCCTGATGTATCTATGGGAAAGTAAAGGGAAATCTCCCCAGATGGCAAAAGAAAAAAAAAAAAACAGACTTTTAGTTGGATCTACTGTGCTGCATGGGCATTGAATGTCTCCATATACATGGTTGTTTGTCTCTTCCCTGAAAAAACTGACACCAATTGAAGTGCCTTGTAGGCTCCATTCACACTAGCGAATGGGGCAATTTGCGATTTTTAGATGCAGGAGACCCAGCAGGGGTTCCCTGCGATTTTGCTGCGAATGAAAAGCCCCAATGACAAAATGGGAGGCTGACTGCTCCCGCACCCATTTGTAGCTGCTTGCTCAAGCAGCGATTACTTGTGAATGAGTGGCCCTGAATCGAAGCTCCATTGAGTTCCATGGGGCTTCCTGCCCGCAGTTTAATCATAGGGAAACCCTCGCTGGATCTCCTGCATCTAATCTCAAACGGTCCCATTCACAAGTGTGAATGGGGTCTAGATATACTATTTCTCACAGTACTCTTATGCTGTGCTATGGCAAAAGTTGGGTAGGGTGCTCTACATAGGACCTCTTAAGTGCACTATTTTTGTGGAAACCGGTAGAGTCTAAGAAAATGATCTACAAACTTAAACATCTGCAATCTTTATTCCTCGTACATGTTCCTGAACTTGGGCATGTTTTCAGTGCCTCCATGTTTGCAGCATATGATCATTTTGGTTAATGAGTCATGAAGATAATAATAGCACAGCATTGAGAAGGCTGATTTTATTTAGTTTTTTTTTGTCCAGGCATCAAATTTTGTATGGATTTCGATTAGCTATATCAGTTCTCCCTTTTTTCTTTTTTTGTATGTTGACATCCGCTAGATTCATAATGTTTAACTAGCTGTCTCTGCATTCTTCACATTGTTTGTTTGGTCATATGCACATGACCTCAATGATAATTTTGTGTTGCAAGAAATTGATTATGTCCTTGCCTTCACAAGGAAGACTGGCTTTACTTCTTCATATAGTAATAGAGAGAGGGAGCTTCTGAGAAATACCTGTAAACCGGGTGGACTTCATCCATTTTTTGATAACCTTTACTTGGTATCTACATTACCGGGCTGTCGCATTTTTATTTCACCTGCACTGTTGCTGTATAAGAAATCTGTGATTTGTAGGTCCTAATTCCAAGAAAATAAAGTGATGCAAGGGAACCCTCTACACTGCTATAGAGTAAGAATTTGCATATGGGGTCCAGTGGCAAACTCCAAAAGAGATCAAATACAATTTTTTAATGTTTAAGGTACAAAGTCAGACTGTATGTGATCATGATAAATGGAATAGTTGAAGTTGCCTACAGGGAAAAACAATTGAATCTTGGCTCAGAGTACCTGTGATGATTGGGCTGGGCATGGACAAAGGTCTTTGACGAACATTTCAGAGTGACAAAATCGCAGCTGCAGCATAATATCCTAATCATAAACCTCAGCAGATGTTTAGATGATCCAACCAACAAATGATGGTTCCACCAACATGCGCTCTCAAATCTCGCAATGGCTAAACCATAACACAAGCGCTAAATCTTGCGAATAATTAGTTATAGATATTTGTGCCTACACAGACTGGAAGATCTCTGTTTGATGTGGCTGAAACCTATTGAATCAGGCAAGGACTGTGCCATGTTTATGGGTAAAAATGTGTATTTATAGCACACTATTGTTAAAGTAGGACTTCATTTATAGATAATCCTTTAGTTCTGCAAGCGGTCTTTCAATTTGACTAACTGAAAGGAAAAAACGGAATCGCCTACAATGCACATGGTAATCATTTACAGAATGTACTTAGTGATTTTACAGCATATATATATCCAGTAGCTGTAAATGACTTGTGTGAATAGTGCTTGCTAGAACATGCTAAGGAAGGGCAATCCAGTGTGTGAGTGTGTGTGTGTGTGGTATATTGAGACACGCATGATCTATGACGTGGTGAAAACACCTTAAGCAAATGGGTGACTTAAAATTATGCATTTGATGAATGCGGTATGACTTCCATTCCTATGTGGCTCCCGTTGTGACTCCATTGAGTGAGATATGCTGTGCAATTATGGATATAAATATCCCATAGCTTGATTTGCATGTTACATCTTGGATTTTTTCATACTGACTCATGACTTGAGTCTCTGCATTTCCGGGCAGGTCTTCCTTCCATCTTGCCTCTTTCTCTACTGTGCCCAGGCCATTCTTTTTATAAACACAATTCACCATCAATCGCACTGCTGACAGCGCACCTTAAGTCTGCTGATTTGAGAATATTGCAGTAATGATGTTTTCTATTTCCATAAAGACTTAAAAACACTCAGGTCCTAAGGCCATCCATACACAGTTCGATTGCTGAACCAGCCGAGATTTGAACGGTTAATAGGCAGGCTAAATGTACCAAGTTGATCGATCAACTTGGGCACAACCAGAATGCCAGATTCTCTTGCAAGATGATGGCAAGCCCCCCCCACCAGGATTAAGACATTCTGACCTGTAAGAAAATAAATATATAAGATAATTCTGTAGTAATACCAAATCCATGCAATTCAGTGAGAGCATCTCATGAAATTTTAATAAATAGTATGAGATCAGACACGTATACATACTTTACACTGGACATTAATAAGCTAAAATTCTGCTATAGCGTTATTTCTTTGAATAATGCTATAGCGTCTTCTCCCAATTTATCCTGAGCGGCTACTATAGCCGCTAGCAATAATCACTGTCTTCTCCTGGTGGGGACAGCTTACTACATCAACACGGTCTATGTTGATGGGGGAAGCAAATTTCTTTCCTGTGGCCGGCTATTCACTTTTTGTGTATGCAAAACTATCCTTGCAGTGAGATTTCCCCTGCGCTGCAAAAGTTATGTGCTTGTTGTTGTCTAGGGTAACATTAAATGCAGATTTACTTACCTTACCCCTTGCTGCCGCTGTTGCCCCCCTCTTCGTATGACCAGTCCCTTGAAGTTGCTTCTCTTTGGTGCTCCGTTGGTCGCAAGTGCTCTTACGTACTTGCATAGTTAGTCAGGTTGAAAAAAAGACACAAGTCCATCAAGTTCAACCAAAAAAAAAAAACCCCTACACCCACAGTTGATCCAGAGGAAGGCAAAAAACCCCAGCAAAGCATTCTCCAATTTTCTACAGCAGGGGGAAAAAATTCCTTCCTGATCCCCCCGAGAGGCAATCAGATTTTCTCCGGATCAACTTCACCTATAAATGTTAGTACCCAGTTATATTATGTGCATTTAGGAAAGAATCCAGGCCTTTTTTTAAAGCAAATAACTGAGCTTGCCAGAACCACCTCTGGAGGGAGTCTATTTCACATTTCCACAGCTCTTTCTATGAAGAAACCTTTCCGTATTTCCTCCTAGATGTAAACAGTGCCCTCTAGTCCTCTGTGATCACCTTTAAAGTGAATAACTCAACACCAAGTTCACGATATGGACCACTCATGTATGCTCTGATGCCATCATGTAAAATGAAGGACCACCGGTGCTGCACTGTGAGGACTCTAAGGCCTTGTCCACCACTCGGTTATCCCCTGCAGTGAGGTTGTGCAAAGCAAACTGAAAAAAAGAGAACGCTATCCGGTGTCAAGAACAACAGAATTAGTACTATGCAATGTCTATATGTAAATGTTGTCAACCTTTTGTAAACGGCAACCACTACTGCATTCAGACTTCCTTTAATTGGTCCTTATTCATTTATCATCTGTATAAAAAATGTATTCTGGAAGGGGTAATCCACTTTTTTTTTTTATTCAATTTTATGAAATACACCTTTTATATCTATTATAATTATTATTGCATTGAGTCGATTCCTGTTTTATACTGTTTGGTTTTTATTTAATATATTATATTGATATTGCTTCTAGGAAAATACCTGGCAAACTGTGATGAGGAGAAACTAAGCCAGAGACTTCCACATCAAACAGCCTCTCCCACACTGCCTGTGCCTTATCTGAAGCATGGAGTTGAAAGTCTGGGTGGATGGCGTACAGAGAGTCGTATGTGGAGTAACCGAGAAAACATCATGTCAAGACGTGGTCATTGCACTGGCCCAGGCCATAGGTGAGTGAACATGGTGTTATTGACCCCTAGAGACTCAGACATAGCTTGGAGTCTTAATGCCCATGTGAACAAGTCTGTTACATTGCTAGCCACACAAGTTTTGATTTGAACAGATATATATTAACAACCAGAACACATCATAAGGTCACTACATAACTTCTTGAACATCCTCTTATTTGACATCCATCTGCAACTATCTGCAACTATTAAGCTGCCATACACTCATATACATACATACATACATACATACATACATACATACATACATACAAAATCAAATAGATTTTTCTATCCATGCTAAACAGCGTGGATGGACGATTGTCCCACTGTAAACTATTGTATTCTGACAGCCAGCATCACCAGCTGTCAGAATACCCAAACAGTGCCTACATTTAATTGGGTGAAGGTGCTGTTTGGTTTAAAATTCTCTGCCTGGTTCCTTCAACAAAAGTGTGTGTGTGTGTGTGTGTGTGTGTGTGTGTGTGTGTGTGTGTGTGTGTGTATATATACAGGTCCTTCTCAAAAAATTAGCATATTGTGATAAAGTTCATTATTTTCTGTAATGTACTGATAAACATTAGACTTTCATATATTTTAGATTCATTACACACAACTGAAGTAGTTCAAGCCTTTTCTTGTTTTAATATTGATGATTTTGGTATACAGCTCATGAAAACCCCAAAATCCTATCTCAAAAAATTAGCATATCATGAAAAGGTTCTCTAAACGAGCTATTAACCTAGTCATCTGAATCAACTAATTAACTCTAAACACCTGCAAAAGATTCCTGAGGCTTTTAAAAACTCCCAGCCTGGTTCATTACTCAAAACCGCAATCATGGGTAAGACTGCCGACCTGACTGCTGTCCAGAAGGCCGTCATTGACACCCTCAAGCAAGAGGGTAAGACACAGAAAGAAATTTCTGAACGAATAGGCTGTTCCCAGAGTGCTGTATCAAGGCACCTCAGTGGGAAGTCTGTGGGAAGGAAAAAGTGTGGCAGAAAACGCTGCACAACGAGAAGAGGTGACCGGACCCTGAAGAAGATTGTGGAGAAGGACCGATTCCAGACCTTGGAGGACCTGCGGAAGCAGTGGACTGAGTCTGGAGTAGAAACATTCAGAGCCACCGTGAACAGGCGTGTGCAGGAAATGGGCTACAGGTGCCGCATTCCCCAGGTCAAGCCACTTTTGAACCAGAAACAGCGGCAGAAGCGCCTGACCTGGGCTACAGAGAAGCAGCACTGGACTGTTGCTCAGTGGTCCAAAGTACTTTTTTCGGATGAAAGCAAATTTTGCATGTCATTCGGAAATCAAGGTGCCAGAGTCTGGAGGAAGACTGGGGAGAGGGAAATGCCAAAATGCCTGAAGTCCAGTGTCAAGTACCCACAGTCAGTGATGGTCTGGGGTGCCATGTCAGCTGCTGGTGTTGGTCCACTGTGTTTTATCAAGGGCAGGGTCAATGCAGCTAGCTATCAGGAGATTTTGGAGCACTTCATGCTTCCATCTGCTGAAAAGCTTTATGGAGATGAAGATTTCATTTTTCAGCACGACCTGGCACCTGCTCACAGTGCCAAAACCACTGGTAAATGGTTTACTGACCATGGTATTACTGTGCTCAATTGGCCTGCCAACTCTCCTGACCTGAACCCCATAGAGAATCTGTGGGATATTGGGAAGAGAAAGTTGAGAGACGCAAGACCCAACACTCTGGATGAGCTTAAGGCCGCTATCGAAGCATCCTGGGCCTCCATAACACCTCAGCTCCATGCCACGCCGCATTGAAGCAGTCATTTCTGCAAAAGGATTCCCGACCAAGTATTGAGTGCATAACTGAACATAATTATTTGAAGGTTGACTTTTTTTGTATTAAAAACACTTTTCTTTTTTTGGTCGGATGAAATATGCTAATTTTTTGAGATAGGATTTTTGGGTTTTCATGAGCTGTATGCCAAAATCATCAATATTAAAACAAGAAAAGGCTTGAACTACTTCAGTTGTGTGTAATGAATCAAAATTATATGAAAGTCTAATGTTTATCAGTACATTACAGAAAATAATGAACTTTATCACAATATGCTAATTTTTTGAGAAGGACCTGTATGTATGTGTGTGTGTGTGTGTGTGTGTGTATATGTGTGTATATATGTATATATATATATATATATATATATATATATATATATATATATATATATATATATATATATATTTTTTTTTTTAATGACTTTTGTTAATCTGTGTGTTGCTGACCGCCACCCACAGAATACGTTTTTTGACCAAATTTTAGAAGGAATCTGCTTAAGCTAATGCACAGTTGAAAAATTCAATGTTCTTATGTGAAGTAGTAGTCAATGAAATAACGCTATAGCAGAATTTTAGCTTATTATCCTATTAATGTCCAGTGTAAAGTATGTATACGTGTCTGATCTTATAAATTTTCATGAGACTCCCTGAATGATTTGGTATTACTACATTATCTTTATATATTTTCTTACAGGTCAGACAGGGCGCTATGTCTTAATACAGACACTACGGGACAAGGAGAGACAACTTCTGCCACATGAGAGACCTTTGGAATTCTTGTCCAAGAGTGGACAATACGCCAATGACGTCCATTTCATACTGAAACGCACAGGGCCCAGCTTAGCTGAACGCCCATCCTCAGACAGTGGTCCACTTCCTCCAGAGAGAACTTTTGCAAGGTCCAGCCTGCCTCTTAATCCTAAAGTACACAGTACGGAGGTCACGCGGTCGAAGGAACCAAAGAAATCATTGACTTTTAATTTAGGACCTATGAGTTCAAGTGACCTTTTGCTAAAACACAGGCAGAAGCAACAAAATGGTACAGTAGCAAAAGACAGTTCCCCTAGGCAAACCACAAAGGATGATGTATTTAAACTGGTGTTACAACAACAGGAACAGTTGAAGGCATTTGAAATGCAGAACGTCTCTTTAGGCAAGGACCTTCAGACATGGGAACGAGGCAGGGTTGGTGGACCCTATGAGGAGGATGAGGACGAAGTGGCTTTCTTGGAGAGACTTGTTCGCCGAAATGATTCAGAACTTGGAGAGGAAATGTTTTGGAAGGATGAACTGGAGAGAGAAAGAGCAGATGAGCATAAAAGGCAGGAGAAAATGAAAAACTTAAGAACCACGATGGAGGATTACACCTTGAAAATCAAAGAGCTGAGTGAAAGGACTGAGGCTTTAGAGAAGGAAATCCAGAAAGAGACCTCAAAAAGACTTTCTGGGCAACCCAGCCCAGCTGAAATTGAGGAAATGGTGACTAAAATGAAAAAGGAAATGGAAACCAAGATTGATCAGAGCCAACAATTGGAGACTAATTTGTCCAATGTGGGAAGGGCCTGCGAGGAAGCCAAAAGAATCCTTGAGGTAGGCTCACTCACCTGTAGAACAAGGCTTGGATTATGTATGTAAAGACAAGTCTGTTTAATCCAAAGCTACTGCTTTAAGCTTTTTCTAATAGACACCAGTGGACCTTTTCAAGTCTTATGTCTTGACGTTTGTCGCAGAGTGGCTCTTTTTCAAAGTATGAAACCATACAGTATTAAGTAAGACTGGATCCTTGTAACAAATTAATATGTAAAATGAAATGCACCTTTCTATTCAGCATAATGTTCTGCTCAATTCTGTTTAATCTGTCAGTTCAGGGTCAACAAGAATTACTCCTTGATGTGCTGATAAATTTAAGGGTGCATACCACCAGAGTTAGTAATTTTGGAGAGCAAGGCAATATTTCTAGGAGTACAACCAGTTTACAATAAACTACATACATAACTAGCACTTAATAGCATGAGTGCATTGGTTGCAGTAGTTCTAGTAGGCTCGTACTGTGATTCAGCAACCAATATAATAAATCGGCCAAAACTTTTGTTTTGTACAAGTCTCAACAGCATTTAGTGTCCCATGTTTTAGTAAAGTGCTTAAAACAGACCTTGCACTAAAAATGCACCTAGGCATGGGCGTAGCATAAGGGGTTGCAGGGGTCACAATCGCAACCCTGCCCCTAGCTCCAGGGGGCCCCTGAAGCCTCCCTGTGGTATTATTATATCCTCCACAAAGTCCAACTCTGAACTGCCTTAGGGCCCCACAGCCATGCTCCAGTACTGGGTTTCCACTTTCCCTTCCACAGTCCACACCTCTCCGTTCTCATTTTCTGGGGAGAAGCTGTGAACCATTTCCTGAATGGAGAGAGGTGCATTGGGTGAGAACAGCCCAGGATGGGGAATTGTCTGTGCTGTGTGCTAGCAACATGGAATGGTAACCGAGCTCAGCAAGTTAAGAGGAGGAGAGTGCCGTCCTGTAGCCACGATGGGACCGCTGTCACTGGTGAGGCAAGACCCTGCTCAGTGTCTCCTAGTCACCAGCTGGGGTTCTCTGTACCCCTCCCACCCTGAGATGTCCGCTTACCCCATTTATCTGACAACTGGGGAAAAGACACACACCTCCGGGAGGTGACCTTCCCCCAACACTGACAAAGAAACCTTCAGAAATTGCTAAAACAAATACCTTAACACCTCCTGAGGGGCTGCAGGCTCCAGATTTTGTGCCACATGGCTTTGCCCCCCAGATCTAAGGTGCGCCCCCTGACCACCCCCTCCACCCTGGATGCTATGCCCGGCTGCTGATCTCCTTTTCTATTACACTCTATACTGCACCTCCTCCGCAGGGCTGAAATTACATTCCTTTACAACACAGCCAGTTAGCAACGATCTGCACAGGGTGTATCTGCCTACTGCAACTACACTGCTTTTCCGACCAGAGAATTTTACAGGTCAGAACGGCAACATAAAAGCCAGATACACCCTGTGAAGATTGTGGCTGACAGACTTGTGTAAAGGAATGTGATTTCAGCCCTGTGTAGTGTGGGGGGAGGAGGTGTATACAGTGCTGGGATGGAAAAGAAGCTCTGCAAAGTGACCTGCCAGGGGTGATTCCTGTCCCCTGATTTTCCAGCGGTGATCCTTCCTTCTCCTCTGATGTAAGGAGGCACTCAAAACTCTTAAGCAGCTTTGAATATCTTTCGATGCGGTGAGTGTATCTGCATGCACAGTGGAAGTGGAGGGTGGTAGTGGGGGGGCCCAGGTCAACTTTTGCATCTGGGCCCACAAGCTTCAAGCTACGCCTCTGCACCTAGGTGAGGGTGACCTCATGCCCCTTCCAGTGAGATCCCGGGGAATGCTTTATGCTAGAGCTTGACATAATGCCCTGCAGTATGGGGAAAGGCAAGTATAGTGATTACTTTTTTCTCTACAGGTCTTTTTATTTTTTTCATTTTAAAGCCGTGTTTTGGCACGGGGGAGGGAAAAGTAAAAAAGGGGATCTTGCCTGTCGTGCAAGGTCCGTTTTAAAAAAAAACAAGGCCATGTATGAAGCAAGACAGGACTGGCAGAAAATCAATATTGAGTTTAATGTTCAACACATTAAACAGATCTGACTCCATAAAAACAGTTTAACACTCAAAATGAAAGTCAGTAATATCGCTTACACAAAATATATCTGTGCTGCATAATGTACAATAAAAACAGGTGGAACAATAACACCAAGAAATATGCTTTCATTTAGCTGTTCCAGTATACACTTCAGTGTGACGTGGAATTTTCTTACAGGTCAGAAGACCATCCATTTCAAAATCACCTTGGTTTACCATATCAGTTTAAACATTTTGATATGTTTCCTATTCTGTTTTTCTATTGTGAATAAAATATGGGTTTATGAGATTTGCAGATCCATTGCATTCTGTTTTTATGAAGATGTAGTACTACCCCTGCAGAAGCTGCTGATGATGCTGGGTCTTCTGCTTGTTCTGTGGCCCTGGCTGGAGCCTCTTGGCACCACCATAGAAACCTCGGCTGGAAACTCCCAGGCGTCACACAGGAATAGCATGCACAGGTTGTTGTAAAATAAACAGTTTGTATTGGCAAACCAAAGTAGACAAGCAACACAGTAAATCAGTAGTTCAGCATTTAACACATAATAAACCAGTGTGATACTATACAGTCAACCCAGGTACCTCTATGATTAAACTCCGTATGTACTGTAGTACTAAGCAGAAACCATATCCCTCCAATGGGGAGATTATGTCTCAAGTGACAGAAATGGGCTAACAATAAATGCGACAGACTAATTCACTTGAGGACTCTCAGACCAGTGGGACTAGGCTTGGGCTTGAGAGTTTGACGCACTACCCTCAACCCAACTCTGCCTCCAGGTAGGCCACAAAATCTGGACAGTTCTAGATGTTGGCTTCTGCCAGCTCAGGTGGGGCCCTTTTAACAGTGGCTCACATAAACTGTGGTGTTTTGTGGGATGGAAAGTTTAAGGACATGTAGACTAGAGAACAGGTTATCTTCAGCCAGTGGGCAGCGGCAGGAAAATGTAGGTACGTGTAAGGAGTTGGGAATGCACTTTGAACAGGGAATTTGGAGGGGGTTAAGTTTAGATTTCTCCGCAGCACTTGCAGTGTAAAAAGGGGTACAAACAGAGTCAGCAGTCTGGGGTGATAGTAACTATGGAAATGGTCTTTGACCTTCGGGGTTCTCTACTTCCAGTGGGAAGGGGCAGCTATCGAGTACTTTTGCTTTCTCTTAGCGGAACCAGACGAACGTAGGGAGAAGATATCCCCTGGTTCTGATTTGCAAAGGGGAGTCACTTGTTATTTAAAGCTGTTAAGTAGGTCCAAGACCCTCTCTCACCCGAACCAGCATCAAGAGACTGCCGCAACAGGAATGGTGGGGGAGCCACCCTTAGTATTGCAGCAGAAGCGGTTCGTACAGGTGCAACTTGTGGCAGTTCTGAAGAATGACAGCACCACCTCAGACCTTCTCAGTAGCCCAGCAGTCAGCTTGACAGCCTGTTCTCCAAACTCTGGTTTGGCCCTGTTGAATACAGTCCAGCCCGTCCTGCTCTAACTCGACACGGCACAGCTCTTCCTTCCACCTCTCCAGTTGGCTTCTTTCCAGGCTTTTCGTTTTATCTCTCCCCATCCCTCCCCTTTTTGCTGGTAATTATGGGCCTTGTAGTTGGGACCCCAGCTTTAACTGTATGCAGGATCCTTTTTCGAGACTACATTTCCCAGATTGCTCTGGATGCCCTTATTGGCCAAGAAAAACTACAAATACTGCTATCTTGTTGGCAAACAGTTTGCATTCCCAGTAACAATTTTCAGTGTTACACAGATTTTACACAGCGACCCAGCTTTTTGGGAATTGGAGTTGTATTTATATGAGGAGGAGTACTGTGGAAATGCCACCATCTTCTGATTGCCAACTCCCCACTGCCAATTAAAGGTCCCATGAGTTTACAGTACACTTTCTAGACTCTTGGAAGTAGCCTACAAACAAAAATAATGTTTTTCAATAGGTAAATATCCATATATTTCCATAAATATCCACATGCACCTGTGTTATTGAATTGTTCATGACAAGTGCGTACAAGCCACTGACTGCATTACCTACACAATAAACTGAACTTATAGTGTGTGTGACAGAAATTTTACTAAATTGTAAAGCGCCTGTCACTGCAAGGGCATATAGAAAGCAACTGTTTTCTATGTGCCCCATTCACACTGTAATGCAGTATAGAGCTGCACTAAAATGGAGACATACTCCATTTTATCGCAGTGCACTGTACAGAATCGCATGGTACTGTACAGCGTCGCGAATGGAGGTTTGTACAACAAAAAAATTGAATGAATCACGCGCCACACTGCCCCCAATGCAGTCGGGAATGGACCACTGCCGGAGAGGTAAAGCGATCCAGCAGCTTTCTGTTGTAAGCCAGTGTCCTGCCGAAAAAGGTCCCCCGGCAGATAATATCCCCCCTGTACTGCGCAGGTGCAGCTCTTGCGCAGTACAAACCACAACGGAGCCGGCGAAAATAGCTGAAGATATAGAGCTCTGAGTCGGCTGTACACGGCGCCTGCGCAATGACGACGAGGGGCGGGTGTATTACTGTTATGTCGTGTAAGGGGTGGATGGCTACAAAAGAGGCCGAATTTTAAATTGATGGACAGAGCTGATAACTTGGAGTTGGTTTTGGCAATAAACTACACGTCTTTGTAGCCATCCGCCCCTTACACGATATAACAGTAATACACCCGTCCCTTGTCCGTCCCTTGCACAATATAACAGTAATACACCCGCCCCTCGTCATTGCGCAGGCGCCGTGTACAGCTGACTCAGAGCTCTACATCTTCGGCTATTTTCGGCGGCTCCGTTGTGGTTCATACTGCGCAAGCGCTGCACCTGCGCAGTACAGGGGGGGACATTATCCGCCGGGGGATATTCATCAGCAGAACACCGGCCCTGTGTGTGTGTGTGTGTGTGTGTGTGTGTGTGTGTGTGTTACTGATCAGCCATAACATTATGACCACTGACCTGTAAAGTGAATAACATTGATTATCTCATTACAATAGCATCTGAAAGTGGATGGAATATATTAGGCATTAAGTGAACATGCTGTCCCTGAAGACAATGTGTTGAAAGCAGAAAAATGGGCAAGTGTAAGGATTTGAGACTTGGATAAGGGCCAAATTATAATGGCTAGACAATTGGGTCAGAGCAACTCCAAAACTGCAGCTCTTGTGGGATGTTCCTGGACTGCAGTGGTCAGGACCTACCAAAAGTGATCCAAGAAAGGAAAACCAGAGAACAGACGACAGGGACATGGACGACCAAGGCTCATGCTGATGCACATGGGGAGCGAAGACGGCTCCATGTAGTCCAATACAATAGAATAGCTACTGTAGCTCAGATTGCTGAAAAGGTTATTGCTGGTTCCAATAGAAAGGTGTCAGAACACACAGTGCTTCACAATTTTTTGCATATAGGGCTGCTTGGCTGCAGACTGGTCAGGGTGACCTGTGTCCATAGCCAAAAGGTGCCTACAATGGGCATGCGAGTATCAGAACTGAACCACGGAGCAATGGAAGAAGGTGGTCTAGTCTGATTAATACAGCAATGGTTTAAGGAACATGACAAGTAGTTTGGGGTGTTGACTTGGTCTCCAAATTTTCCAGAATTCAATGGAGCATCTGTGGGATGTGCTGGAAATCCAAGATGACCATGGAGGCCCCGCCTCGCAATTTACAGGACTTGTAGGTTCTGCTACTGATGGCTTGATGCCGGATACCACAGTATATCTTCAGAGGTCTAGAGGAGTCTGTGCCTCAGCTGGTTATGGTGGGTGGCCATCATGTTATGGCTGGTGTGTGTGTGTGTGTGTGTGTGTGTGTATTTAATAATACTCAGCCATGCCTTGTTGGGGTCATTAAAGTTAGTATGTTGGCATAATTGATATTTTAGCTGTAAATGGGTCTCCAACATGATACAAAAACTTACTGCTTCACTTGAAAAGGATTTGGATATATCTTTTACTGATAATTACCCAGTTTTTTTGGAGGGGGGGTCATCTATTTGTTCAGCTAGAGAGCCTGGAGCTTTTTCCACTCTTGCTTGTTGAATAATACTATTGGAAATTTTTTGTGAAGCAGTAAATTAGACAATGGTAGTCAGTCACTGTACATGTACCTGGAGAATTCACCGGCAGTGAATGTCAGATTCACTGCTTTTATAAATACGCTCCATGTGTTTTAATTTTTATATATAAGCATATTTTTTGACTTCCCACAACTCAGCATGACCAATGTCCCTTTTTTTGCGAACTCTGATAATCAACAATTGCACTACTACAACTAATTTTTAACAAACTAACCCCCTTTACATGAAATAAAATGTGCTGGCTTTATATTGCTAAAAACAAATAAACCAGCTATTTGCACTCCTCCATACAATGTAAAATGAAGTGGTACTTCCATTTTATACATTCATGGCTCACTAGTGCCATCTAGTGGAATATTTATAAACTACAAAAGATATATACTTCGATATATTTTGCTGTCTCAGGACTTTTTTCATAATGTCCACTGTTGCCATACCACATACACACTGGGGTTGAGTTACTAAAACTGAAGAGTGCAAAATTTGGTGCAGCTGTGCATGGTAGCCAATCAGCTTCTAAGTTCAGCTTGTTCAATTAAGCCTTGACAACATAACCTGGAAGATGATTGGTTTCTATGCAGAGCTGCACCAGATTTTTGCACTCTCCCAGTTTTATTAAATCAGCCCCACTGTCTTCTGCAATTGGCTTCTTCATTTTTCTGCCATATTTGATTTAATTTTGTACAGTAGTATCTGATAAAGGGTTTTAATGCCTAAAATGGACTTTAAACTGTGATGATGTTTTGCTATACAAACAATATTTTCAACAACAAAAGCTGGAAATAACGGTCACATACCAATTTTTTTTTTTTAAATGTAAAAAAATTATAGGGAGCAAAGCATGCATTAAAGCTTGGTGAATTGAACCTAACATTTTGCATGGATTCAAAATTTGAACTTCAGTTGAACTGTAGTTTCTGCTTTTGGATTGCAACTGTGTGTGTGTGTGTGTGTGTGTGTGTGTGTGTGTGTGTGTGTGTGTGAAAAATTTAATTGGCTTCGGCCTATCATGGTTTTGTCACTAAAGCATCTTAAAGTGGTTGTAAACCCACTCTTGCAACTTGCACCTACAGGTAAGCCTAGATTAAGGCTTACCTGTAGGTAGGTGTTTGCAATATCTCCTAAACCTACAAAGTTTAGGAGATATTTGCCAAAAAGAGTACACCGATGTGTACGGCACATGCGCACTGTAGACATCGGCGCAGGCGCACTGTAAATGCCGGTTTTATGAATGGGAACGCCGGTTTTACGGCTCCCGCGCGCATGCGTGGAGTGACGTCATCGCCACTCCGGCCAATCACAGTGCCGGAGCGGCGATACACGGAAGTCACCTCCGGGAGAGATGGCTGCGGTTGGAGGGGGAGACGAGGACGGCTTCGATCTATGGTAAGTAATGCATAATGAGCTAGTATGCTAGTCATACTAGCTCATTATAAACAAAAAAAAATGGTAAAACTATAACAAGTAGGCTTGTCAATTACTAAAGCAGCGCTTAGTGGTCATAAGGAGAATATGACAACTCCTATCGTATGGAAGTCCATAAGACAAAGACCACTCAATTCAATAAAAGTAGCAGGAGTGATAATGTCCCAACTGACAAGCAGGTATTTGTAGAGTCTGATCAAATCTTTATCTGGCAGCAGCTTCCACTGTGTCCATAGCCCCACAATACTCCTTCCTTATAACAGTTGCCCCTTAGGGGTTCCTACTCACCAAATAGCTGAATTAAGCAGTCACTGCAAATAAAGGATCATCCGATCACCCTCCACCTCTCAGGCAACCCTGGAATGCTGGGCCCATAGCGCCGAGATAGTGAAAGAAGGCCTTGAACTTCACTACTTTTCTGTATACTAGCTCATTATGCCTTTGTCTTGCAGGTGTTTTTTTTTTTTTTTTAAATGGGTTTACAACCACTTTAAATCTGATTTTGGGCTTACCTGTATGATGCATACAGTAAGTGGGGGATCCAAGACAGCAACAAAAGAAAAGAGGTGGACTAGAGGATTACAGAAATATATGTAGTACTGAATGATTAGACTGGGCTCTCTGGGTTCACATATACTTGAAGTCTTGAGATGAATACTTACCTTGTAAAACAACCCCATACAGTTTAAAATGGGATTGAAAAATGTATGTATGTGTGTGGATAGATAGATAGATGGAGATATAATATATACAATTTTTTTTTCTCCTTTCTTTTAATAAGTGATCACATAACCTCTGTTTCCTAGCTGCATAAGGGGTTTAGAGAGCTGAGGGTAGAGAAAAAGCAATATACTGATCTTCACAGTGAATGGCTGTGCAATGGTTGGTGGGGGGGGGGGGGGGGTTGTCAGCACAAGTCTGATCATTGGAGGAAAGGCAGTCTGTGCTTCCGGCACCAACAGAAAACTGACCTTGTCGGGGGGGGGGGGGGATGTGCTCTCATGCCTATCATGGTCAGTTTAAAATGGGAGAGCAGATTTGGGTCACTTCTACCTTATTTTTTCCATTCATAAATACGGCGACAGCCGTGGAAAATTGCCACACAGACTGCAGAGACTCCCTAGACCCGGACGTCCAGGGATTGCTTCCCTGAGATTGGGGTTCATTTACTACTGTAAAGGGGTGTTTATATGCCTAGTCTTGTATTTGGACTGTTTCTTTGCATGCACACCACTGTGAAGGTTTCTGTATTCCTGCGTGTCTTGCACAAATCAAGAATTGGGGGAAAAAAAAAAAAAGATGGGAGAGCAGAAAGATTAGCAGGATCACCACAGAACAGTATACTTTAACACAAGTCTATGGTACAACAGGCAAATATCAGGAACTGGAAATGTTGGGGTACCATATTCTTTAACTTTTTTTTCTATTTTAGCTGGAGTATACATTATCTGAAACAAAGTTCAAAAAGAATTGGAAAACTCTTAATGAGGGATTTTCAGGAAGGCTCAAAATCTTGGAATTTTAAGTGGGACCCCTTTTATGTAATCACAGAGAGGACCCCCGTCTCCTGCAGCTTGTACAGGGTAGAGAACTGCAGTTACAGATTTAATTTTGTAGATTTATTTGAAAAAAATAAATAAATGGGTTTCTTACTTCTAAACTGTTTTGTATAGGCAAATCTTCCCTTTTTTTTTTTTTTTTTTTTTAAGCTTTGGATAGTGTGGAAAGGTTATACTTCCTCCTAGTTTCTATCCTTTTGGTATCTGAATACCATTGTGTAAATTGTCTACTATGCACAGCTGTACCAGATTCTGTGTGCACCAGTTTTATTAAATCTCCCTAGGTGTCTCTGGATGCAAAGAACATGCTTGACAATCCCATAGACTCTCTTCATGGCTTTCATTAGTACTGCATTTAAGTGCACAATTTAAAGTAATGATCTTAATAATATAATTATGCACTTCAGTGAGAATGTATTGAATTCTCTCCACAGGTCAAAAGCCAGGAACTCGAGGAGCTCAACAAGGACCTCAGACAGTGTAACCTTCAGCAATTCATTCAGCAGACGGGATCCATCCTCACCAATGGGCAGCTACGACCAAATGAAGATCTCCTAAATGAACAAAGCATCTCACTATGGGAAATGCAGCATAGCAGTTTAGGTATGAATGCTGGTCTTGTTCTACATAACCCCCTTCTTTTTTTTTTTCTTTTTTTTTTAAAGCTTTTGATTGATCTATTGTCCATAGAGTAAACCTGGTGCAGAATCGTTCACTTTAAGGTCGTTGCAATGACACGGGGGGGGCACTCTTTGCAATTGAAAAAAAAGTTTGACCTCTATATGTGGAAAGGCGTCTTTAGAATGAGAGCTGTGGAATAGACTATCAGCACAGGGTCACTTTTGTATATAAAAGCACAAAAGAGGCAATATGCTTACCTTTTCTGGTTGCCTGCTTTTGGAATCACTGGCTCTTCACAGCTTCCAGGCCCCTACAAGTATTCAACAGGTCAGAGGGGTTGAAGTCCTGCCTCCCCTGCCACCTGCAGTGGTTCCTCCCGCCAGTTCTTAGATCATGTAGTGACTTGAGAGCTGCAAAAAGATATCATTGCGGTTGGCGGAGGCAAGTATTGAACACTTCCAGAAAGTGTGGAGTGCTTCTAGCGTTCAGGTAACCGTGATTAACAAGTCCTTGTATATGCAAAGTGATCCTATGCTGGCGGGGTCACCTAACAGCCACCACCAGTTCTATCTCTGTTGGGACACAAAAATTTACCTGGCTAACAATATTTATAAGAAATTAGACCATAGGTGATCGATCTATTTAATTGCCTTATGGGAATCGGAAAGGTGTGGTGTTTTTTTTTGTTTTTTTTTGGGAGCAAAATAAACCATGCTTTATAAATATATGTCCAGCTTCTCTTTGACAGTCCAGTCACATGTTTGGGATGGGAAAGGGACCTGTAAGTAAAAATGGAACAGCAGCAGAAAAGCTCAGGTCCCCTCCCCTATGCTTTGGGGTATAGCTATATAAATCCTAGATCTGGGTTGACAAAAATACAAGTTCTTTTGGCAGCTAAATGAGCTCCCAAAAGGACTTGTACCGTATATACTCGAGTATAAGCCGAGTTTTTAAGCACAATTTTTTTGTGCTGAAAATGCCCCCTCGGCTTATACTCGAGTCACCTTTTGCGCCTGATCTCCCGGAATTTGGGGAGCCGGTATCGGCCGGCCGTAGGTCCCATGGACCCCAAACTTGGCACACATATAGCCTCACTCCTCCTCTACAAGTTTCTTGTCCAGGGGACCTACGGCCGGGAAGCACCGATTTTTCAAAACCGGGCACCCCTTCCATAGACTCCCATGTTAAACGGTCATTTCTCTGGTGACTTTGGGGACCCGGTACCGGCCGGTCATAGGTTCTCTGGACCCCAAAACTTGGCACATATGTAGCCCCACTCTTTCTCTACAAGTTTGCAAAGTTTCTTGTTCGGGGGGCTTACGGCCGGGGAGCAACGATTTTTCAAAGCCGGACACCCCTTCCATAGACTCCCATGTTAAACGTCAGTCTAGGCATGGACACAGTGAGGTAAAGTGAGGCATACCCTAGGCTTATACTCGAGTCAATACGTTTTCCCAGTTTTTGTGGTAAAATTAGGTGCCTCGGCTTATACTCGAGTATATACGGTATTTTAGCTTTACTCTTCTGGGAAAAGGAGGAAATAATCCTAATTTAAGGGTAAAATCCAGCACTTGGGAAGATAAAGGCAGAGCAGCCAAATTGGTAGATGGGGTTTTATCAATTATTGAAATTTTATTATGTTTTTTTTTTATATATATACTGATTGTAACTATATTGGGGTAGTTCTGAAGGACCATAACTTTTTATAATTGAATTGTGAAATAAAAATTTGCTCTCTTTATTGAATTGTGTTACCTTACCTTCAGTACGAAGCCTTTAAAGTCCTTATTTTGAAAATTGGCTTTTTATAAAGTTGCTTTCCAAAGTATATTTTTGGGATGTGGCAGCGTACGTTTGTTCTCCAAGATATAGTAAAGATACTTTTTCATTCTACTATACAGCCTTGTGATCAATATTTGAGGCTTTGGTGACATTTATTGGTACTTAAAGTGGTTGTAAAGGTAACCAAAAATTACAACCAGCCCCTCTGTTCTATTAATCTACCCTACATTGTGTAAATTTGTGTGTGTATAAAACAATGCCTGTAAATACCTTATCTTCCATCTCTTCTGGCCGGTCACGTAACCTTCGGCCGCTCTATTCCTCTGATCTACAGGCTACAGCAGGAGGGGCCGAGAACCCCATCTAACGTCAGTGTTTTTTTTATTTTATTTTTTATGGTTACAACCACTTTAAAGTAGGGATGGCTGAGGCTCACACCAACCAACAACTACTACCAGAATTGCAAGTTAGAGCCTTTAAAGGGCATCTGTAATAAACAAATTACCCTTGTTAGAGGATCATCCTTTGACTTCCCAGGTATGCAGTGGATTCTTAGCAGTGTAGCTGAACCACATGGGAGCAGAGTAGGATCCTCATCACTTTGCAACCTCTGACCTAGAATAATAGTGGGAACATGTGTCACAATTATGGGATAGTAGATATCAGGAAAGAAACTATAGAATTCTAACAAGGTGGTATAGATGCCCAGTAGATATGCATAAAATTAATAGTGAAAATGAGGAGACATGTTGGAGATGTCACAAGGCAAAAGGTACAATGTCTCATATATGGTATTATAGCCCGGAAGCGTTGATATTCTGGACTAAGATCTGCAACATACATCACAAAATCACAGGGATTAATATTCAACCAGATGTATTAGTTGCTCTTTTATCTATGATTCCTGGATCTATAAAAGCTATAAAGAAGGGTATTTTAAGACGCATGTTGGTAGCAGCGCGTACAATTATAACCCGAAATTGGAAGAAAACCGGGACACTCTCAATCGGAGAATGGATATGCGAAATGAGCGAGATGCATACTCTAGAGATGACAATAGATTCAGAAGCGGGCCTTAAAGAAATAACTTTAGGGACATGGCAGCAATGGGTAGAATTTAGAGCCTCCACACTAATATCAACATACATAAGAGTTCCATGTCAGGGAAGTTCCCTTTCCCTTTCCCTTGCATCCATGCCCCCCCCTTTTTTTTTTCTTTTTTTTTTTCTTCTCTCTCTTCTTTTTTCTTTTTCGTTGCTAATGTTGTTGTGTAGAAGGTATGTTAGGACATAGGGAAGTATGAGAGTAGGAATATATTGGAATGGGTGTGATAAACTGTAAAGGGATTCTCCCAATCAATGCTTATGTAACCAGATGAGAATAGATTTATATGTATATGGAATGGATGGGTAATGGAATATGTCAGATATTGTGATGTCTGTATTGTCTTGTGTAAAAGTAAAGATTATAAACAATTATGGGGGCAGGGGGTTCCGGATGGTAAATGGGATGGCAGGGATGCTTCATGAAAGTACAGGCTCTTTACCACATAAACTCTGATGTCCTGCAATCCAATTATTTTGGCCTTGGAGCACCTCTGCAAGTTACTGGTGGAAGATTTCTATGAAGTTTAATTGTATTAGACTAATTTATTTTAAACAGAAAAAAACATCATGCAGTCTTTTAAATCAGACATGATGATTATCATTGCCTGGCTCATACACTTTAATGGAGGAGGTTATTTAAGGATACTTTGCACAACATAACTAAATTACTGTATTGTATTAGAGTGCTCTATTCAGTCAGGGTCTCATTTGTGTAAGGGCTGGTTCACATCAGTGCAGTGCAGTTCTTGGCATTTTACGTACATTACCATTTGAACTCTATGGAACATGCGTATTGATGAAAGCCCATCAAAGATGCAGCATGCTGAACCAGAAAAGCAGACTGCAGTAACATCTGGTCAATTCCCATTAACCCAAAACTAAAGCAAATGTTGGCTTTAGTTGGGTTTAAAGTGTATGAATAGTTAAACCCCTTTCTAACTCTATCCAAAGTTTCAAAAAGGGTTTAAGTTCCGTTCTGTAACGGCTGCCCAAGTATGAAAGGGGTTAACGCCGTTTAAGATATTCCCTCTATGGACACACATCCACTGCCGATCCTCCACAGTCAGGCGACCGCTTCCCATAGGATTAATCTTTCCAAACATACGAGACAAGCGCTCTGTGTTGAAGTTCCAAAAACAGGGAATGACTTTATTACAAGCACATGGAAACACATTTCTCTTCAAAAACCTTCCCTCCCAACCTTGGGGAACAGGGCGGGTTAAACTGTCCAATGACAATGGTCATACAGGTCAGGTGTGTTCAAACTTCTCTTTCAGTAAACAGTCTTAGCAGGAGGGGTGATTTCCCCCCCCCATATCTCACAGAAAGACACTTAAACATCCCATAATAGGCAGCCAGACGGTCTACCAGCTCCAATCCACATCATCACAGTAGCAGACTTAATTACCACAAGCCACAATAGACAATAGAATGCAATCACACTCCATCACAGCAAATATTACACAACAGCCCACACACAATATACACCCAATATATACCATGTATATACAGCATTGAATATGACTATCACAGATCATGGTGGGGTTCTCATTCCCCCTGTGCCCCAAGTGACCCTTGTCACACACTCAATTTATGTTTTTCCTCTCTGTATTCAGTTGGGAAGATTTCCTGTCATTTCCTCCCATGGAGACGCTATCAGCAATGTGATGAAATCCACATCTTAGATAGTTGTCCCAGGAAAAATGTGTCCCTTTTGGAAGATGTGCCCTCCTCTTTTGTTTTTGTGATTAACTGTCACATTTATGATTACCTTTAACTGTTGGTCACCAGGAGAAAGAGAGAGGATGAATCTATAGTACCTTGCAGGGATATAGACCACAATAAAAACCTGACAGTGGCTCAAACGCCTCCATACTGTTTACAAAACAAAAAATGTTTTGGCTATATGTATACTTTTTACTTTTCCAAGGTAAAAATAGTTTCCCTAATATAAAATGACATTTGTTCAACTAAACTGTTGATTTAATGGGATACTTACTACTATAGACAACAGTGCACAACAAAATGCGCTGAATGATTCTGTAGTTCAGATCCGAAACAAAATGCAGATATCTAGAAGCTGCCTGATTTTTCCCAGTTCTCCAGATCTAATAACGCTGTATAATGTGATATTCTGATTATGAATTATTCTTTTTTGACAGAGCCCACTGAATCTTTACCACGACTGCCCGCCAATCATCTGATGGGTCATCCTCGGAATTTACAGAACTCCCTGCTCTCTGGTCGGAACCCTGAGGGTGTGTATGTGTGACTCCTCGCTCTGCGCACTCTGCTTCTTGCTCTCCTGGTGGTGGGTGCTTTATGCATGTATAATCAGATTGCTTTCTTGTCTACAGACTCATGATGAAACAAATGCTTATTGCTGGGCCTGCATAGAGGTGTGCAGCATGCAAATAAAATGCCATTGCTTCTTGTTAGAACATAAAAAATAGGAACCTGCATCCTCTGTATTGTATAGAGGCTTAAAAAAATGAACCCTACCTTTGTTCACATATTTGATCCTGTATGATAGAGAGTTCTATGTATAAAGATGACCTATTCTGTTGCCTTCTGCTAGCATAGGCTCTTGAAGTGTTTACTGTGCTTCTGAAATGCCCCCATATTGCTTGTCATTCTGAGGGGAGTGTAGACACAGCTCTTTGTACAGTATGTCCTTCATTAATGCTAGCACATGTACCTTCCAAAGTGTGCACCATCCTTGGGACTTGTCCAACAAATCAAATCCTTGTCATATGTTGTATAGGCCATACCTGCAATTTATTATTATTCTACAGGATTTATATAGCTCCAACAGTAGTGGAGCAGCCCCCCCAATCTATGCGCCCAACCCCTAATCTACATGCAGGGCACCGGACACATGGATTCCAATGTTTTTTTGTTTTTTTTTCTTGTTTTTTTTAGAAGCACGTGATTAGAGCCAGAGGCTCCAATTGTCTTCCAAAAAGGTGGACTCGGGACGCAGAGCACTGCGCCCTGAGCCCACCCAGTTGTGTGACAATAGCGAATTAATATTTGCTATTGTCTTCCTGATTCTCCTCCCAGCCAATCAGGAAGCGGGTCCTGAGACCCGATTGGCCAAGAGGAAAAGGGATCCCATTGGCTGCCAAGAAGGAGGAGATGCAGGGGGAAGCCACCCTGAAGCTGAGGAAGAGACGCAGGGTTAAGCTGCCGCCCAGAGAAAGCTCTGCATGCAACCTAGTTAGGGTAAGTGCGGGTGATCCGATCAATCGGGGGGGGGGGGGGTGGCGGGTGGACCAGTAGCACCAGCCGCCACTGGCCAACAGTTTGTGCAGCAGCAGCACTTTACAACATGGGGGCAGACAGTACAGTTACAATCCAATTCAATACAGGAGGAATGAGAGGTCCCTGGACATGACATGTATTTCTAGCAGGTGGAAACTATATATATTTATATAGAGATTCCCTTCCTAAAGCAGAATTAAATGTGGTCGTAAAAAATGGCCCCCGGAGCTTTATGCCATAATCATGTACTGGTATGCACCTCCATATTGGCACATTATTGCCAGACTTACCTTGCCAAGCATTCCCCTCCAGCGATGCAATGCTGGTGCTGTCAGCTGTCACAGGCGCTTTCACCTTCTCCAGGTCCTCCTTCTGGATTCAGACTCTTTGGCCGTTTAATAGGCCAGGCTGTGATGACGCCATGTCCACGCATGCACACAGAAGTTGCATTATCACTGCACCACCACCACAGATCGGTGTTATAAATCTATGCTGAGCTGCGCATGCACAGCTCAGTGTACATTATTGCAGACAGGAAGGGAGACGCAGTTATGACAGAAGAAGATAAAAGGGGCTTTTCTGTAAAAAATATGTAGCGAAACCCTCAACTTAAGAGAGCCGCAAGTTTTGATTTGGGCCCTGAGTACAGCTTCCCCAACCCCCCGGCAATCTGCTCTACCCGCTCTGGCACAGTTAACCCACAGCAATTTCACATAAACAATCACTTATGCTTTAAATGTGGGTGTGTGGATTGATAACTCAGACTCATAGACAATGTCGTAAATAATAACTGACTTTACTGCTTGTGGTAAGATAAAAGGGAATAACATGCATGTAACATTTGGTTCACAACACATAAGCAGGTCCCTGCAGTTATAAATCACAATACTGTGTGTGTGTGTACCAGCAATGGAAAGGGGACGGAGCGCCACGTGGGGCGACCGTTACCTAAACACCCTGTGGTGTGATGACTAACTTATAATTAACTAACGGATCAGGCCTGATCCCTAACCATGAAACTCAGTCTTAGAAGAAACACAAATCTTCACCGGCACAGGATCTGTAAAGGTGGTGCACTTGAAGTATTTAAAACCATGTATTTGTAATCCAATAGGGGGGGGGGTAATTCTCCCTCACCGGAGGTGTTAGGCCTCGGAAGTCTAGTAGGCACAAAGTATAAAAGTAACAGTTTAAAGATGAGCTTTCGCTCGCTCACCACTCCGGAACACTTCCCTCAGTCCGGAACTTCCACCGGCTGTGTCGGTCCTCGTCCACGGCGGCTTCTGCGATCGGATCCCCGATCCAGATAACTTTAGAAGAGATGAGTCTGGATGCCACCCAGGCTCGCAAAGGGGGTGGAAGGCTCTTTGGTTCGCTCCACAGGCCCCAGGCTTCAGGCCTGGAACAGCACAGATCCGCACAGGTGTATCTCTCTCTCTGCCGCCCCGTGTCCAAAGAGAAAGAGCTAGGCCTCGCCCCCTCCTTATATTCCTTCCCCCCGACTCCCCTCTCTCTGGAATTTCCTGTCTCTGATTAAAGGGGAACACCCCGCTACACACTCCCCCCACTAAAACTCTTTGGTCCCCAAAGATAAACATTTTAACAACATTTCTGAACCATTTTAGAGAGTGCGGAGTATGATGTTGGTACAGGGAATTGCCACCAAAACTCAGAGGTGGGATTCCCTGTCCCACAGGTCACACTGGCATGAGTGGCCTGCCTAACTGTGCCAGAGAGTGAGCTGGGGTTGCCCTCCACCAAATGAACAGTGGAAGGATTGGAACACTCGTTACTTCTTCTAGCGGTGGTAACAGAGTCCTCTGAGCTCTTCCCCAATTGAGGGTAGGTTAACTTCATGGGAGGCCTCACGACTCTGCGAGCTCTCTGCTCCCTTGGGACTTCAGGCTCTGGTGCCACAGGCTCTGTTTCAGGAACACTCTCTGACATTGTCACTGGTTCTGGGGCCTCTGTCTCTTCTTCATCTGAGTACAGGCCCGGAATATCTTCCCAGCATTCAGGCACGCCACTGGATGGAATGAACTCTGTAGCTTCTGGGTTCAGGGTCCCATCCTGCATATCCTCAGTGGGTGGAAGGTCTATGGTGGGATTTTCCGGGGTTGAGGAAGGCCATAGCCACTCCAGTTCTCCTCTCCTATCTTCACTTGGTTGAGAAGCCTGTCCACCTCTAGATCGAGAGGTCTGAGACCGAGTGTTGGGTCTGGGAGTATCCAAGATGGAAACAGATTCCGGTAGGTTCCTCACTGGAGGTATCCTGACTGCTTCTTTAAGCGGGAGTAAGTGGTTTCTGTGCCAGGTCTTCAAGGGTCCCACTCTCCCCTCTGGCTTTAACTTGTACACCGGTAGCCCAGGGAGTTTCCTACAAATAACGTAAGGCTCAGACCTCCACCTATCAGCAAGTTTGTGCTTCCCTGGGATCCCTAGGTTGCGTAGCAGAACACGGTCTCCAGGCTGCAGGTCTTGCACTCGAACCTTCAAATCATAGTTCCTTTTATTTCGGGCCCCTCTCTGGTCTGAGGCCGCTTGGGCTTGTTCATAGGCCGCTTTCAAATTATACCTAAGTCTGTCTACATATCCTTTGTGGGAGGTAGCAGAGGTATAGTCTAGAGAAATGCCAAAGGCCAGATCCACTGGCAATCTTGCTTCTCTCCCAAACATGAGGCGGTAGGGAGAGTAACCCGTCACATCACTGGTGGTGCAATTGTAGGCATGCACCAAAGTGGATATGTGTTGACTCCAATGCTGCTTCTTCTCTGTCTCCAGAGTCCCAAGCATGTTTAGCAAAGTCCGGTTAAATCTCTCAGGCTGGGCATCTCCTTGTGGATGATAGGGGGTAGTCCTGGTCTTTTCCACTCCCAGGGAGTCCAGTAAGTTCCGGATCAGGCGACTCTCAAAGTCCCTTCCTTGGTCGGAGTGGATTCTCTGTGGTAATCCATAGTGGACGAAGTATTTTTCTACAAGCACCTTAGCTACAGTGGAAGCCTTCTGGTCTCTGGTGGGGAACGCCTGTGCATAACGGGTGAAATGATCGGTTACCACCAGAACATTTCCCAATCCACTCAAATCGGGTTCGAGGCAGAGAAAGTCAATGCATACCAGGTCCATTGGGCCTTGACTCTGTAGGTGGCCCATTGGGGCAGCTTGATGGGGTAGAGTCTTCCTCTGGATGCATCGTGCACAGGAGTGGCAATACTCCTCCACTTCAGCCCTCATACAGGGCCAATAGAACCGGCTTCTGACAAGTTGGAAGGTTCTTTCAGCTCCCAGGTGACCATGCTGGTCATGTAAAGCAACCAGCACAGTCTCTCGGTGCTTCTCTGGGAGAAACAACTGCCATTTATCCTCAGAGTCATCAGAGGGGCCCCTTCGGTAGACCACTCCCTGATGGACCTGTAGCTTGTCTAGCTCTCTCCTTAGCAGACGAGCCTCCTTGGAGGGGTGATGTCGAAGTTTCTCTGGACTCTCGTTTTCCAATGCTTCAAAGACCAATCTCCCCATGGGGTCTTCCAATTGGTCGCACCTCAGTTCCTTCTTAGACAGCTTCGGTAAGCATTCCTCTTCAAGTTGAGTCACCCTGCAGTAGTGTTTTGGGACTCCCACTGTGGTAACTCCTATCTCCTCGGCTCTGGAGCCCCCTCTGGCTTGAAATTCAGCCCCCTGACAAAGGGCTCGCACTCCCTCCGGTGCTACCTGAGTCCAGTCCTCCCAGTCATCAGCCATGGTATGAGATCTTCGGGACAGGGCATCTGCATCCCTATTTCCAGTCCCTGGTCTGTATTTAAGACTGAAGTTGAACCCAGATAATGCAGCCAGCCACCTGTGTCCTGTGGCATCCAACTTGGCAGTGGTGAATAGATAAGTCAGAGGGTTGTTATCTGTTTTTACTGTAAACTCTGCCCCATAGAGGTAGTCTCTTAGTTTGTCCACCACTGCCCATTTGAGGGCCAAGAACTCCAACTTATGAGTGGGGTAGTTCTTCTCCGAGGGGGTCAGACTCCGACTCACATAGGCCACTGGTCGCAGTTGCTCTTCATACTCTTGGTAGAGCACTCCACCTAGGCCTTCATGACTAGCATCAACATGTAACTCGTATGGTCTGGTGGGATCAGCATAGGCCAATACTGGGGCTGTGGTGAGGCTCCTCTTCAGGGTTCTGAAGGCCTCTTCACACCTGGGGGTCCACTGATCTTGAACCGACTCCCCGGGTCTTCTGGGTCCCAAGCCATCCTCTTCCCCTTCAGTCTTGAGCAGTTCATTTAGGGGCTTGGCAATACGGGCAAACCCATCCACAAACCTCCTATAGTAGGAGCAGAAGCCCAGGAAAGATCTAAGTTCGGTGACTGTTGTGGGTCTTGGCCAGGAGGTAACTGCCTCCAACTTCTCAGGATCAGTAGCCACCCCCTTTTCAGACACTATGTGTCCCAGATAGTTCACCAAAGACTGGTAGAACCGACACTTCTCGGGGGAAAGCTTTAGTCCCTCTTCACTAAGCCTTTTCAACACTTTCTCCAATCGGGCCTCATGTTCCTCCAAAGTTCTCCCGAAGACAATGACATCGTCCAGGTACACGAGGACTTCTATGAGGTTCATATCTCCGACAGTCTTCTCCATGAGACGTTGAAAAGTAGCTGGGGCCCCAGATAGGCCCTGAGGCATTCTATTAAACTCAAAGAACCCCACAGGAGTTATGAAAGCGGTCTTTTCTTTATCCTCTGGGTGCATGGGAATTTGATAGTACCCGCTCTTGAGGTCCATCACGCTGAACCACTTAGCTCCAGACAAACTCTGTAAGGCGTCCTCTATCCTTGGCGTGGTGTACTGATCAGGGGTGGTCCTCCTGTTGAGAGTTCTGTAGTCAATGCAGAGCCTCAGCGACCCATTCTTTTTCCTGACCACCACTATTGGAGAGGCATAAGGGCTTCTGGACTCTCGAATCACCCCAGTCTTTTTCAGTTCTGCAAGCTGTTCCCTCAGATCCTCCAGATCTGCCAGCGGAACCCGCCTGACTTTCTCCCTGAACGGTTTGTCTTCTTGCAGGCGGATGCGGTGGGTAGCACTCCTCGCACACCCCACATCGAACTCATCTTTGGAGAAAATCTTCTCCCATCTAGTCAGCTGGGCCTTGGCTCTCTCTTTCCAGGCTCCAGGTAAATTCGGGTTCTCCATGGAAAGTTTTTCCCAAACATCTCCTTCTTCACCCGTCCCCTTTACTTCTGACCAGCTGACTGGGACAGCAGGACTCACCTGTCCCAACAGCATCCGGGCAGGGATCTCTATGGCCCTTTCTGTAGAGTTCCTCACACTCACCGGGACTCTTCCCCTGGCTTTCTTCAGGGCCTTGATTGGAATCACTTCCGGTATCACTTCCAGGCCTGAGTGATCTTCCCTTGGGTCGGATTCCAGCATGACCAAGGGACCAGGCTGCTTCCAGGTGAGCTTCACAGTGGCCCTGAGGCAAGCCACCTGTCCGGGCTGCAGCACCACTCCTTCTCTCCCCAGTCTCCACACCTTCCCTATCCCCTCTCCTGGGGTCTTCTGCTCCAACACTAACCGTTGGTAGGCTGTCTTCAGCATGGGATGGATGTTTGGATCTTGATGGCTCCTCATCTTCACCAGGGGGGTCAGAAGTCTTCTCACTAGATCCGTATTGGTGCCTATGATAAGGGACATCTTGCTGGCCCCGGGTGGTCTAGGACACACAATTGCCAGGGTGTCGAACACTTCTGTCTTCCCAGCCACAGAGGGGTCGAATGTCAGCTTTATGGGCAGATAACCATCATAGGGGAACCTCTGCGTTCCCAGGCCCCATATCTCCAGTTCTTCTATCTTCTGTATAGGCAAATGGCTTAAGTGCCTATCGTAGAAGTCTCTGTACAACAAAGTCACTTGAGCTCCAGTGTCCAGGAGGGCCTTTGTATATACTTCTTCCACCAGGATAGATACAGTGGGGGACGGGCCGACCAATTCTTCTGGGTACGGCCGGGTTGAGGTCACTTTCTTCTGAGGACTTGTCTTCATCCAGTTTGTTTTTGACTTTATTCTCTCCTGAGCCCGGTATGCATTGACCTTCCCCACCCTAATGGGAGTACAAACCCGCTGAGGGATGTTATTGTCTCTTGGTTGTAAACATTCCTTCTTGGGAGTGCTAAATTTCTTCTGAGGGGTCTTGTCCCCTCTCTCTGGTGTGTATCTTGGTTGAGAGACCCTAGATTCCTTCTGAGGAGTTTTGTTCTCTCTCTTCCTTCTATTCAGTTTGGAGCTCACTGAAAGAGATGGGCACCCGGTTGACTCCCTCACCGGGGCCCTCTGGCGTTTCCCGCCGGCTGGCGATTATCCATTTTCTTCTTCTTGGGACTGGAACACCTACTGGCAAAGTGACCACTGCCCCCGCAGTTGTAACATAGCATCTCTTCTCGGTCCTGTATGGAAGCTGGTTCTGAGGTATTCGGGAACAACTCCTTTCTTGGACTTGGTTTCTCTGCTCTTCTTTGATCTTTCTCCATCAAAGAGGTCAGCATCTCCAACACTTGGGACATTTGTGATTTCAAAGTGTCGACTTCTGCATCTCTTTCCGGGCTCTTGACTGAACTGACCAACACTGGTACAGGGGTGACACTCACTCTGGCCACCTGCTGATCTCTCTGCAGCGCCTCTTCGTCCCTAATAATTTTTATTAGATCAGAGTAGGTTAGTGACTTTCCTCCTCCTGAGGTTTTCAGGTGCAGCCAGACTGGGTCTGAGCGCCGCGCTCCCCTCATGATCTGCTTCATTCGTGCTTCATCTGCATCTTTGGGCAGCATTCCCTTCTTCAGGACGATCTTGCATAACAGCCTGTTCAACCTTCTAACATACTCTGACAGTTTCTCATTCGGCTGCTGGAAAGTATGTTCAAATTGGTAGACCATCTCTGTCACCTTCTCCAGCTGTCCAAACTCTTCCTGCAGCATGGCCAGACAATCTTGAGCTGTACAGTTTGCATTTCCAAAACGGAAGCTCTTCACCGCTTCTGCCGCGGCACCTTTCAAACTTTCTAAAACTCGTTGTCTTTTCTGTGCTTCAGGCACCTCCCATGCCTCTACTGCTTGTAATGCCTGTTCCACCCAAGTGTCAAAATCTTCCTCCCCCGCAGGGACGGGGAGCTCCCCCGAGAATGTTTTTAGTCTCCGGTAGCTAGTCTCTACGTGCACTGTGCTTGTCTTCTGACAGTTTGTTAGTAGATCCCCTAACGCCTTTATCAGTTCGGGTGATATGGCCGTGGCAGGTGCAGGCGTCACCGGAGGTGTCGCTCCGTCTTTCCTCTCTGGCGGGGTACGGGCCGCAACTTGCGGTGATCCCGTTGGTGATAGCTCTTTCTTAGTAGCGTACGCCAAACTATAAGATCTGTTATCCGGCATCCGCGCATATTTGCATTTACAAGCCTCTGGCTTCCCATCTGAATATTCCACTAGCGTATACTGGTGTGAGGTGTCTGGGTCTGACTTCATTAACCCTTCCACCGTTTCGGTCGACCATTCCTGACCCGGAATGTTAATGACCACTGACTGGCTTGGATCTGTCTTGGCTACTTCACACCACGTTCTGATGTCTTTCGGGTCCATGCCGGTAAGTCTTGGCGGGCTCTCACCGCTGTCTCAGTAATCCCGGATTTACGAGCCCCCACGTGTAGCGAAACCCTCAACTTAAGAGAGCCGCAAGTTTTGATTTGGGCCCTGAGTACAGCTTCCCCAACCCCCCGGCAATCTGCTCTACCCGCTCTGGCACAGTTAACCCACAGCAATTTCACATAAACAATCACTTATGCTTTAAATGTGGGTGTGTGGATTGATAACTCAGACTCATAGACAATGTCGTAAATAATAACTGACTTTACTGCTTGTGGTAAGATAAAAGGGAATAACATGCATGTAACATTTGGTTCACAACACATAAGCAGGTCCCTGCAGTTATAAATCACAATACTGTGTGTGTGTGTACCAGCAATGGAAAGGGGACGGAGTGCCACGTGGGGCGACCGTTACCTAAACACCCTGTGGTGTGATGACTAACTTATAATTAACTAACGGATCAGGCCTGATCCCTAACCATGAAACTCAGTCTTAGAAGAAACACAAATCTTCACCGGCACAGGATCTGTAAAGGTGGTGCACTTGAAGTATTTAAAACCATGTATTTGTAATCCAATAGGGGGGGGGGGGTAATTCTCCCTCACCGGAGGTGTTAGGCCTCGGAAGTCTAGTAGGCACAAAGTATAAAAGTAACAGTTTAAAGATGAGCTTTCGCTCGCTCACCACTCCGGAACACTTCCCTCAGTCCGGAACTTCCACCGGCTGTGTCGGTCCTCGTCCACGGCGGCTTCTGCGATCGGATCCCCGATCCAGATAACTTTAGAAGAGATGAGTCTGGATGCCACCCAGGCTCGCAAAGGGGGTGGAAGGCTCTTTGGTTCGCTCCACAGGCCCCAGGCTTCAGGCCTGGAACAGCACAGATCCGCACAGGTGTATCTCTCTCTCTGCCGCCCCGTGTCCAAAGAGAAAGAGCTAGGCCTCGCCCCCTCCTTATATTCCTTCCCCCCGACTCCCCTCTCTCTGGAATTTCCTGTCTCTGATTAAAGGGGAACACCCCGCTACAAATAAAATAAAAATTAAGTTTAATTCCACCTTAAAGGAAACTTGTACATACAGTATAGGATATGTAGGCTGCCAATGTTGTTGCTGATCTCCCCTTCTAAAAGTACCATTTGCCTGGCTGTCATGCTGATCTAATGACTTTACTTCCTGACTAATTGACCTGGAGCAAGTATGCAGGACAGGAGTTCTGACTTTCTAATCTCCATGATTGTCAGGAACTCAGTATCAAAGCCAATGACAGCCAGACGTCTAGTATTTCTTTCTCGTACATCACGGGACACAGAGCGACATAGTCATTACTAATGGGTTATATAGATACCGTCAGGTGCTGGCACTGGCAACTTCCAAAACCGGAAGTACCCTCCCCTATATAAGCCCCTCCCATCCGGGAGCACCTCAGTTTTTTGCCAGTGTCTAAGGTGTTGGCCAAGAAGAAACATGTGTTTTTCACTGAGCTTGCGTACAGGTTCTTTTGGGCCTCAGTAAGCTATTCCGGATCCGACCAAAAAAGCTTCATAGCTAAACGGTCGGTACCCGGGCCTTGCAGAGAAGAGCAAGGTTTTGCCTGTAATGCTTCTCTTAGGAGAGCTGGACCCTGGGATCCAGAGCTCTGGTCATACCCACGACCAAGATGTTTTCTGTGCAGGGTGCTATACAGGTCCAGGGGAGTGGAATCCTTGGGAACCCGGTCCCTGAAGGTTTGATTACAATGCCTGCCGTGATAGGTGAAGTTTGGGCTTCTGTGAACCAAACAGAGTCCTGCGGCGAGGAAAAGGTAAGTGGGGGCCCTCGGGAACTTGGTTCTATTGAGGGACCCCCAAGCCTATTTTGTCTTTCTGCCTGTTACCTAAGGTATTCCCGCTAATATTCTGTGTATGCCTGTTACTACTGAGAAAATGTAAAAATTTTAATAGTAGGCAAAAAAAAAAAAAAAAAAATGTAAGACCGCGGTACCTCTGTTAGACACTAGAGGCCGCTATGGTTCTTTTTTCTTGTAATGTGGATTTTTTTCTTCCAGAATCAAATCCAGGCAGTTGGTATGTTCTCTCCTGGGAAGCTGTCTCCTCTGCCCTGTTGCTGCGCTCATCCATCCCCGGGCCCTGCGGCAAAGGGACCCTGGCTCCCATCTAGCTCCTTGTTGTTTTCAAAAAAGGCGCCGAAGGCGCACGTGCCCGCGCGCGTGTGCGTGCACGCGCCTCTATTCATAGAGGCGATCTGGAAAAAGGGGCGGAGCGGGTGGATGACGCACAGGTGTGCGCCGCGGCGCTACTGCGCATGTGCGGGCGTCCAGCGTGTTTTAAAGCACATTATAGCTGGCTGTTGAAGTGCACAGACAGAGCTAGCAACAATATAAAGGCACACAGAGGCGGTTGATGCAGGCATCCCCTAGAAAGGCACTTTAGTAGACACCAACTGTGATATAGCAGCAATTGTGCTAGACTATTCTCAGTAAAAGTGGTGTATTACGGCTGGAATACCTCAGCTTTAGGCTTAGGAATATGCCATCCAGAAGCTCCGGAACTGAATCTTCCAGGAAGCGAAGGGGGTCTCATCGGGCTCTGAGGATCTTGGGCATACTTCTGTGCACCAGTCTCCCCTGAAGTTCAGAGGTAAGTGACCGTAGAGACCCCGCAGGGGTACTTGGTACTGTGGCTGTCCTCAGTTCACCTGCTCCTGTGTATGTAACAGAGGAGGTTTTTTCCTCAGCTCTGGGAGGATTAGAGAGAGATTGTCAACATTGATCGCTGCCTCCTTGTCAGGAAAAGCACGCCCGATCTCCGTCTCCTCCTTCAGAGTGCCTGTTAGCAGAGCAACAGTCCCATACAGGGATCGACCTGCCTGAAGGGGATCAGGATAAGGTTGATTCTGTTATAGAGGAGTCAACAGTGGGGGAACCTTTTCTCAGCATCTCAAGCTGAAAGATTATGGGTTCAGTCTCTGACTAACATGGTCCGATCAGCATTTAAAAATGCACCTTGCGGAACCATCAACCACTACTGTATCCTCGTTTGGGTCGCTAGAAGCCCCCAGACTGTCTGTTCTTTTCCACTTCACCCTTTACTGAAAGGGCTTATTTACCAGGATTGGGAACGTCCTGAGAAAATATTTATTCCCCCAAGAGATTTCCGGTGGTCTATCCCATGGAGGATAAGTTCATCAAAAAAAAAAAAATGGAAGGTCCCTACAGTGGACGCAGCCATCTCTTGTATGTATAAATCACTGACATGTCCAGTGGATAATGTCCAAATGTTCAAGAACCCAATAGATAAAAGATTGGAGTCCTTATGAAAGTCTGCTTCTTTCTACAGCAAGCTTGGTGACACAACCAGCAGTAGCAGCTATTGGGGTCTGCTAAGCAGTGAAGGATCAGTTGAAACAGGTCTTGAGGGACTTGACAGATCAGCAGGCTTTGCCCTAGCTGATCTACCTAGAGCCTTAGGCTTTGCGGTTGACGCCATAAAGGATTCAGTCCATCAGGCCTCCCGCCTTACGCTGTCTATAGTACATATGCGTAGGCTTCTATGGCTCAAAAACTGGTCTGCTGAAGCTCCCTGTAAAGAATGGCTGGTTAGCGTCCCATTTCATGGTGAACGCTTATTCAGGGAAAACCTGGACAAATATATCCAGAAAATTTCCAGCGGTAAATACGCTCTTGACGGTTAAAAACAGAGTTAGAGGTCCCTCTTTAAGAGGCCTGCTTCTCCAGTCCCTGAGGCATCGGCTGTGTAACAGTTCCGACGGCCTCCTCGGTCAATTCCCGGGGGTAAAAAACAGGGACAATAGCAGGGTAATGAGAAACCCTGGGTCAGGGGAGGTACAAAACCTCCCCCAAAGTTAAATTCATTGAAGGGTTGCCCCCACTCAGTCGGGTGGGGGGAGGACTCCAGTTGTTCGCAAGAGACCTGGCGGGACACGATCAAGACAGATAGGTGCTCTCCGCGGTATGTTTGGGATACAGTTTGGAGTTAAAAGACTCTCCTCCTTCCCATTTTTGAGGTCAAACGTGCCAAGGGATCCCCGGAAGAGAGAGTCCCTCCTGTTGGCACTAGAACAACTATTGCTCCAAGGAGTAATTATGGAGGTTCCCCTGGAAGAATGAGGGTTCGGGTTTTACTCAAACCTCTTTACAGTCCCGAAGCAAACGCGGACGGGAGGCCCATATTAATTCTAAAAGGGCTATACAAATTCCTGTATATCAGGACTTTCCGATGGAGTCGATCCGATCGGTGGCCACTGCCCTACAAGGGGAGGATTGGTTAGCCGCGATCGACATCAAAGATGCTTATTTGCACATTCCCATCTTTCCAGTCCACCAAAAATTTCTACGCTTTGCAGTAGAAGGGCGCCATTTTCAGTTCAGAGCCTTACCCTTCGGTTTGGCCACAGCACCACGAGTGTTTACAAAAATTCTGGCCCTTTATTGGCCAATCTAAGAACACAAGGTGTAATGATAATGGCATATCTAGATGACTTGTTGCTGATAGACCACTCAGTGAAAAAACTAGACGTGGTCGTTCACAAGACAATCAAGTATCTGGAATCTCACGGTTGGATTATCAACCGAGACAAGTCAGCCCTAAAAACCAGTCAAAAGTCTGGAATACTTGGGGCTAGGGTTGGATTCAGGCCAGAGAAAAATATTCTTGCCTCGAGGAAAGGTGTTGTCTTTGAAAGATTTGATCCACTTAGTGGGTACAAAAAAGACAGCCGTCCATACGCCTGTGCATGAGGCTGCTGGGAAAAATGGTGGCATCATTCGAAGCAGTACCCTACGGTCAATTCCATTCAAGGAATTTGCAAGGGGCCATACTGTCAGCCTGGAACAAAAAAGTTCAGGCCCTAGACTTACAATGTCCTTGTCCCCTTCCGTTCACAAGAGCCTCCGTTGGTGGTTGGTTCCCCAGAATCTGGAAAAAGGGAAATCCTTCAGTCCGATTTCTTGGAAGGTGGTCACTACAGATGCCAGCCTTATAGGCTGGGGAGCTGTACTGGAGCAATAGTCTCTCCAGGGCAGATGGTCGGATGCAGAAAAGGCCCTGCCCATCAATCTCTTAGAGATACGAGCAGCCCGGTATGCCCTAGTAGCATGGACATCCAAACTCCAAGGGTCCCCTGTCAGAATTCAATCAGACAATGCCACAGCAGTGGCATATATCAATCATCAGGGGGGCACCAGGAGTCGTGCAGCCCAGAGGGAAGTAAATTACATCCTGAAATGGGCAGAAAGATATGTCCCAGCCATATCTGCGGTATTCATTCCAGGAGTGGAGAATTGGAAGGCGGACTTTCTAAGTCGCCAGCAATTATGCCCAGAGGAAGGGTCCCTTCACCCCGAGGTTTTCTGGACAATATGTCAGCGGTGGGGAACATCGGATGTAGATCTTCTAGCATCCAGATTCAACGCAAAGGTGGACAGGTTTGTCTCTCGGACAAGGGATCCCCTAGCTTGCGGCTCGGATGCCCTAGTGTTCCCTTGGGATCAGTTCAAGCTGATATATGCATTCACACCGCCACAATGGTTTCCTCGATTACTCCGCAGAATCAGGGTAGAAAAGAAACCAGTGATTCTGGTGGCTCCAGCGTGGCCCCTAAGAGCGTGGTACGCGGAGATTGTAAAATGTCAGTGGGGAGTCCTTGGACTCTCCCACGTCGTCCGGACCTGCTTTCACAACGACCGATATACCACCCTTCCTTACCAGCCCTAGGTTTGACGGCCTGGCTATTGAAGCCCACATTCTAAAAAAGAGAGGGCTCTCTAATTCTGTGGTATATACCATGATCAATGCCAGGAAGCCGGTATCCAGGCAGATCTACTATAGAATCTGGAAGGCGTACATCGCCTGGTGTGAGGCCAAGAAATGGCATCCACGTAAATACGTAATAGGTAGGATTCTGGACTTCCTACAATGGGCTGTAGATAGGAAGCTTGCCTTGAGTACTATCAAGGGTCAGATTTCGGCCTTGTCAATATTTTTTCAAAGGCCCTTGGCTTCGCATTCACTAGTCAAAGCCTTTATACAAGGAGTGATGCGTATTAGTCCTCCGGTTAATATTCCCATATGTCCATGGGATCTAAACTTGGTTCTGTCGGTTCTACAGAAACAACCATTTGAACCATTACAGCATATTTCTTTGGTTCTTCTCACCAGGAAATTGATTTTTCTAGTAGCCATTTGTTCGGCTAAAAGAGTGTCGGAATTAGCAGCTATGTCCTGTAAGGAGCCATATCTGGTTATCCATAAGGACAGAGTAGTGTTACGTCCTCATCCAGCCTTTCTTCCTAAGGTGGTATCGAGGTTTCATTTGAACCAAGATGTGGTTCTTCCTTCTTTTTTCCCCAAACCTACTTCGGTAGAGGAAAAGTTATTGCATTCTTTGGAGGTAGTAAGAGCAGTTAAAGCTTTTCTAAAAGCCACTGCTCAGATTCGCAGAACGGATACTTTGTTTATTCTGCCGGAAGGCCCCAGAAAGGGTCAGGCAGCGTCAAAATCTACTTTAGCCAAGTGGATTCGACAGGTCATAATACAAGCCTATGGCTTGAGAAGGAGACCGCCTCCGTTCAAAGTTAGAGCGCACTCCACGAGAGCAGTTGGGACTTCATGGGCAGTGCATCACCAGGCCTCCCTGGCTCAAATCTGTAAGGCTGCAACATGGTCTTCAGTTCACACGTTTACTAGGTTCTACCAGGTGGACGTTAGAAGTCAGGAGGATGTCGCCTTTGGGCGCAGTGTGTTGCAGGCCGCAAAAGATCCTCATGTCTGATAGCGCTCAGCTTATATATGGTGTATCCCCCCCCTCATTTGGCATTGCTTTAGGACATCCCATTAGTAATGACTATGTCGCTCTGTGTCCCGTGATGTACGAGAAAGAAAATAGGATTTTTATAACAGCTTACCTGTAAAATCCTTTTCTTGGAGTACATCACGGGACACAGAGCTCCCGCCCCTCTTTGGGGACACTTATTGCTTTGCTACAAAACTGAGGTGCTCCCGGATGGGAGGGGCTTATATAGGGGAGGGTACTTCCGGTTTTGGAAGTTGCCAGTGCCAGCACCTGACGGTATCTATATAACCCATTAGTAATGACTATGTCGCTCTGTGTCCCGTGATGTACTCCAAGAAAAGGATTTTACAGGTAAGCTGTTATAAAAATCCTATTTTTTAGAAAGAACTCCGCTATCTGCATTTGTATTCCCATCTCTAAGGGTTTCATTCTATATTTCAAATATGTCAAAATGGGTGAGTTGGCTTCAATCCTAGACCCATTCACACTACAGAAACATGAAGCATGCCAGACTAGTGCACAGTATAATATGGGATTGTCTTTAAATGACACTTAATTGGATCAGTGGCATGGATGCATGCTCTTCATCATGAGTCTGTTGCAGATGTACTGTATGCTTTATTTGATTTACCTGTGTCTTGCATGAATTCAACACAAGCAAATCTTTGTTTTACTGCGAGTGTGTGGAAGTGAAGGAAAATGATTTGTTTTGGACATCTGATAAAATTGACCTCTGCTCAAAACTTAAAATAGTGACTCCTGTTAAGCAGTGTCTTTTATATTGACCACATAAGTCCCTCACACATGGATAGTCATGGGAGTCCTACACCTAATCCCTCTGTAAACTCCATGCTGGACAGTGTTCGGGCCTGGCATTTGGACACTTGGGTCTAATGCCACGTACACACGACCGTTATTCATGTCATGGAAAAAATCTAAGTTTTTCTCGACGTGATTTTTCGTGTGTCCTCTCAAGCCTGCCTTGCATACACACGTTCATGAAAAAAAAAATGCTCGAGCAAAGCGCGGTGGCGTACAACACGTACGACGGCACTATAAAGGGGAAGTTCATTTTGAATGGCGCCACCCTTTGGGACGCTTTTGCTGATCCTCATGTTAATAAAGTTTGGTGATAGACGACTCACGCTTTTCAGCCTCGTGCTCTTCAGTCCGTTACAGCGTGACAAATGTGCTATCTCCATTACGAACACTAGTTTTACCAGAACGAGCGCTCCCGTCTCATACTTGATTCTGAGCATGCGTGTTTTTTTTTCCCCTGTAAAAGAATACACACGACCGATTTTCACGACGTTAAAAAGAACGACGTGAAAAACGACAAGAAAAAATAGAGCAGATTCGAAAAAAAAATTCGGGCATTTTTCACGTTGAGAAAAATGCTCCGGAGCACACACACGACTGTTTTTCACGAAAAATTGCATTTTTCTCGTCATGAAAAACAGTCGTGTGTACGCGGCATTAGGTAGTGTTTTTCAACTCCAGTCCTCAAGGCACCCCAACAGGTCATGTTTTCAGGATTTCCCTCAGATGAACCGGCTGTGGTAATTGCCAAGGAAGTAAAACGGATCAACTCACCTGTGTAAAGTAATGGAAAGTCTGAAAACATGACCTGTTGGGGCGCCTTGAGGATTGGAGTTGAGAAACACTGTTCTAAGCACTGCATTGTGGGAGAAAGGGGAAGCGGTCACATGCTTCCTGGGTACTTCTCAGCATTTTTAAAGCCAAGTGCAGCAGCGCAAAAGCACAGTAAATGTGAGTATCTGCAGGTAGGAAGTGCCTTATCAAGACAACCTGACATTTTTTTTTCCTGAAAGGGCAAAGTGATAGATTATTTTGACTTCCTAGGGCTGCTTGGCTGCTGTGGCTATTAGGGGCCAACTCTTCTTGTTGGAATTGTAATCTTGTGTAGCGGAACCTCACTCTCCCTCTTGCCTATTGTGAATGGCTTGTGTCTAGGGGTACCTGGGAGAGGAGAGTGCAGGAACACTACGCCAAGCTCTCCCCTCATGTGTATAAGAGGATTGAGCAAAGTTAGTTGATTTACCTCCCGGGTCTGTCCACTGCATACGAAGCCTTGTTGTTCCCTGGAAACGTGTCTGCCAATACTAGAGCCCCATACCAGTCGAAAGTCCAACACTCCTTTATTTCTCGTACAATACGGTGAACACAATCAGTTGAACTTCCAATAACAGACGAACATGGGGTGTGGGAACGAGTAGGCCCAGGCACAACTGTACTCTCCTATTCCTTTTCTAGCGAATAGGCCTGGTGCACGGTCTCTGCCACCGACCGTGAGTTTTGGTCGCTGCCACCGACCTGATTGAAATAGTTGGACCGCTGCCACCGGTCATTGAACGTGGACTGAACTTCCTCTTTGAACTTGGCCCCTGTTCGGGAAAGATATCCCTCCGGGCGGTCTCCAGAGGTTCACCGGCACTGGCAAGCTGCTGCACCAGGTCTTTGGGTGAGTCCCTCCTCCGGTCCCTTACGCCTCTGGATTCGGGTGCCCCACTCCCGGAGCCCCCTAGGATGATCCCTCCCTCGCGGCACCCAGCGGAAGGTACTGGGCCCCAGGCCTCCGACTGAGTACCTCACCCAAGACTGAAGGTGTCTGGGATGGAACACGAACTCCAAGTGTCCAGGCCTAGGCTGCCTGGACACTGACCGCAACCACAGCCCTCAGGCTGAAGGTGCCCGGGACTCGAACCTCATGGCGAAGATGTCCGCCCCCTTTATACCCCCTCCCAGCAAGCACGGCGGGTTCCCCGCCCTGCCGTACAAGCGCTGCGAGAGGTCACAAAGGGTACAGCACTGCAGCGATGGTTCAACCCCGGCCCAAAGTGACAGTGCCACCTGCTGGGCCGCAGGGAACTATGCATCACTGGTTTCCTCACCAGTTTAAAAAGTACATACCCGCTACACTTGTATAAAATGCAACAGGAGCAGGAGGAACATGGAAAGGTGAGGTGGCAGAACACCCACAACTGCTAGGTCCACAGGAACAGAGTCAAGAATTATGGCAGTAAGGCCCCTTTCACACTACTGCGACCTTAAATTTTGCGGCCGCGATTTTGCCGTGATTTAAGGGAGACTTGAGGTCTATGAACCTGAACTTGCGTCAAAGTCGGACCAAAGTAGTGCAGTGACTACTTTGAAGTCAATTCTGTTCTAATTGTTCTACAGGTGCCCCCGTTTCCAATCTTAAAAATTTGGAGGTATGTGTCACAATTGACTTCTTTAGCCTCAGAAAATGATCTCCTTGCCATAATACAAGGCAAGCTTTCTTCACTTTGCTTTGTGTAAGCTGAACCATCAGTTTGGCTCGGTGGAGAAGCATCGATACATAATTCATAAGGATCATGGCTATTGTGCTCCAAATAGTCTGCTTTTCAGTGAAGACATATTTGGCAACATTCCATGTGCTCTAGGTACAGTCTCAAGTATTGTCTAGGAAAATATGAATTCCTAGAAATGTCCCTGGATTTAAATAAAGCCATCCCCTACAAATTGCAGGATGTTGTGGGTTTTTTTTTTTTTTGTTTGTTTTGTTTTTTACTTCGGTTCAACAACTTTTAATAATAATTTTAAAATATACTTATGTAGCGCACTCACCCCCTTCACCTGCCTTTGGCTCCTCGCAGGAAGAGAGGGCACACCACGCCACAAGTCCGTACCCTCCTGTGTGAAGAGGTTGAGCGGTGTTGTTGGTGGGTCTCCACAGCCAGAAACCAGAATCCTCCAGAGAATGATTCTCACCTCCTATAGTTAATAAAGATCCGTCTCTATTTTCCCCAATAACTTCAAGGTCCACACCAGCTGCAACTCCAACGTAGAGTTTATTTTTCTTCTTTAAAGCACAGTCTCTGATAGGAAAGGTTGGAGTGAGAACAGGACAGCATAAAGTGTGGGAGAGGTCCAGGCACAAACGTAAAACACTTCACTGCTTAGATTCTTGAGCAGACTCAGCCCACCTGGATAGTCTCCCCAGATAGGGACTAGCAGCCAGAATGGTGCTCTAACCCAACCGCAGTCTCTGCCACAGACCTGGTGAACTTGGTCTCTGCCGCAGACCTGGTGAACTTGGTCTCTGCCGCAGACCTGGTGAACTTGGTCTCTGCCGCAGACCTGGTGAACTTGGTCTCTGCCGCAGACCTGGTGAACTTGGTCTCTGCCGCAGACCTGGTGAACTTGGTCTCTGCCGCAGACCTGGTGAACTTGGTCTCTGCCGCAGACCTGGTGAGCTTGGTCTCTGCCGCAGACCTGGTGAGCTTGGTCTCTGCCGCAGACCTGGTGAGCTTGGTCTCTGCCGCAGACCTGGTGAACTTGGTCTCTGCCGCAGACTTGGTGGCACAGCAGGCCTGCCACACCCACCGTATGGCTGCTCAAAGGGGACACACAAAGCACAGCACTGTATCAGCGGTTCAACCCTGGCCTGCCATGGCAGCGCCACTTGCAGGCCACAGGGAACTATACACCGATACTCTCCCTGCAGACAAAATGGTTGACAGAATCCTGACAATTGGGGTGTTTGAGCACAACTACCACTCAAACACTTCCCCTAAATTTAGGACCCCGCTACACTTAAAAAAAAAAAGATTGGGTGCCATGCTATCTACACTGATCAGCCATAACCTTATGACCACCCGCCTAATGAGTATGGCCCCCTTTTTGCTAAAACGTCCCTGACCCATTGAGGCATGGACACCGAAGTAACTTTCACATGAATGGGAGGACCCAAGGTTTCCCACCAGAACATTGCCCAAATCATCACACTGCCTCTGCCAACTTACCGAATCCTGGTGCCATCTCTTCCTCAGGTAAGTGACGCACCCGGCCATCCACATGATGTAAAAGAAAATGTGATTCATCCGACCAGGCCACCTTCTTCCATTGCTCTATAGTCCCAGTTCTGATGTTCATGTGACCATTGTAAGCTTTTGGCTGTGGACATGGATCACCATGGGCTTCACAGCCCCTTACACAACAAACTGCGATGCCCATTTTTTTTCTGCTTTCACCACATCAACTTCATGGACAGCATGTTCACTTGCTGCCTAATATATCCCACCAATTTTCAGATGCCATTGTATCGAGATATTCCCTTTTACCTTTCAGTGGTCAGAATGTTATGGCTGATCAGTGTATACCACCGTAGCCTTAATGTGACAATCATCATAAAAACTTCAGTGATTTCCTACCTCAGCTGCTGTCATTATCTTTTGGGCCTATTGCCTTCAATAGGGATTCTCTGACCCAAAGATATTCTGGAGTGATCAGTAAGGGAGGCAGTGGTGGTGTGTCCATAAGGGCTCACGGGCGGTGCCCCCTCTCTCCAGCCACCCCCTCAATGACCATTGGATAGATTCATGAATTGCATGAATCTATCCATGGCCGCCTCTGCTACCCCCTATTCAGGCGCCCGACCAAATTACAGCGGCAGGGGTTGTTTTTGAAGCACCTGATTAGAGCCATAGGCTCTAATAGGCGTAAAAAAGGTGACCTGCGAGCACCATGCTTGGCGCTCGCAGTCCACCCAGGTGTGTTAGGAAAGCGAATATTCATTTGCTTTTCTAACACTGAACCGCCTCTCCGCCAATCAGGTGCTCGGGTCTGTTGCCTGTCACCTGATTGGCTGAAACGACAGGCGCTGTGATTGGATGCCTATCGGGAGGAGAGGACGGGAGGTGACGCATGGAGGAACACCGCTCACTGCTGTCACCTGCTGCCCCACCGAGACAGGGTAAGTGCCGAGCAGACGGCGAGTGGGCAAGGGGGTCACAGTGGCGGCATTTGCTGGGCACAGTGAGGCTGCAATTGATGTGTTTTTTTTCAGAACGTTTGTTTGCGCCCCCCAAAAACTTTGAGCACCAGCCACCACTAAATGGAGGGAGGTCACTAGAAGGGATCACACTTATCATATTGGGCCACAGGGGTACATGTGGTCTCACCCACTCGCTGCCTCTTTCTTCCCTCTGCTAAAATTAAATTACTAGATATGGGTAGAGGTCTTCCTCAAATTTACCAAGATAAGACCAGTATGTCGTATCTAATTTTAATTGCTTGTGATGAGCTGTTGCGGCATTGCACAATTCCCTGTGGCCTTAAATTCCTAAAGGGCTGCTTCTCCTTTTTTTTTTTTTTTACCTATGTTTACACTTGGTAGCGCAGCTGCTTGATACTGTGCAAGATGTATCTGGGTGCCGCAGACAAATGGATGTGTGCCTAACATACTGTATATCATTTGAATCACACTTTTATCGTTCACAATTACCATAGTTTGCCACAGAGCTGTAAGGGAGATTTAACGCTATAAAGTGCTGCAAGCGGGTGATTTTTACAATGCCTTTAAAAAAACATGCACTAACATCCACATTTTCAGGTCAAGCTTTTGAGGTGTGCCGCCTTCTTCAAGCAGTACTAATACAGAAAGTTTTAGCAGAATGTTAAAGCAGAGTTCCATCCAAAAATGCAACTTCTGCTCATTTTGTCTCCTCCCCTCTTCGGTGCCACATTTGGCACCTTTTGGGGGGAGGGGGGGGATACCGGTCTTTGACGGGTATCCTGTTCCCACTTCCGGGAGCCACGGCTGCGGCTATTGATGTCACCGTCATAGAAACCAAAAAAGGGAAGAGTACCCCCTGGTACAAGGGACTTTATAGGCGAACTAAAGATATACGTTGTATCATAAAATAACAAAATGTATTAATAAATTTAAAATACAATGTTTGTGTTATCAAACATATCATCAAATTGTACAGTACAACATGTGGATAAAGTGCTATGCTCACAACGAGCTGTATGAATTCCAGTTGGAAAGCTCACCTCCTTTAGACTGACGCGTTTCGGGAAATTTATCCCTTCTTTAGGGAAATTGGAGAAGATAGTTTAAGAAACATTCTGAAAGAGCAAAACAATAATTTCTAAATATATTCAGAGCTACGTCAACATCGAAAGTAAGTGACCATATCAAACCATACATACCAGCATAGGGTCATGGAATCAAGAATATTATAAAAGAAAAAACTTTTAATATTGTTTAGATGAAAAAAGCAGCAAAAAAAGCTTCCTGACGCATGTCCACCAATCTGGTGGACATCACCGTCTGGGTCCGGTACGGCCCTCACAAGGATCCCCAAAGAATGCCCCCCACACTCCACCCAGGATGGAGGACCATGAGAAAATGATTAGTAGCCCTAATGTGAAAAGAATTTACCGGACCCAAATGGTGCTGTCCACCGCATTGGTGGACATGCGACAGGAAGCTTTTTTCATCTAAACGATATTACGTTTTTTTCTTTTATAATCTTGATTCCATGACCCTATGCTGGTATGTATGGTTTGATATGGTCACTTGCTTTCGATGTTGACGTAGCTCTGAATATATTTTTAAATTATTGTTTTGCTCTTTTTCAGAATGTTTCTTAAACTATTTTCTCCAATGTCCCTGAAGAAGGGATACATTTCCCGAAACACGTCAAGATAAAGGAGATGAGCTTTACAGCTCGTCATGAGCATAGCACTTTATCCACATGTTGTACTGTACAATTTGATGATATGTTTGATAACACAAACATTGTATTTTAAATTTATTAATACATTTTGTTATTTTATGATGCAACATATATCTTTAGTTCACCCATAAAGTCCCTTGTACCAGGGGGTACTCTTTCCTTTTTTTGGTTTCTTTACTAAAGAATATTTTGGGATGTTGGCAACGCTTGAGAATTTTCTAAAAAAGTTCTCCAAAGTGGTTCTTCTATAATCATTCAGCTCTTTAACGCCACCCTTTGGGCACCTTCTGCTAATGTTGTGTTTGGTGAGCATTGCTTCCGAGCATGCTCACCAAATGCATTTTTTACTTTTGTCCGATGGACTTGTGTACACACGATCTGAAAATCCGACAACAGACTGTTATTCGCGGAAAATTTTAAAGCCTCCCATCCAACATTTGTCTGCGGAAAATCCGACAACAATTGTCCGATGGAGCATACAAACGGTCTGATTTGTCATCACACAATTCCCATTGGAAAATCCGATCATGTATACAAGGCTTTAGTTGAAAAGCTTTCCTTTTCTGAGTAGTTTTGAAGTTCCTTTTTAAGGTTCTGTTCACACTAGTATGTCAGATGCCATTTGAGTCACACAGAATCGCATGACAATGTTTTCAATGGTGCCTGTTTACATCAATGCAACTCAGCATGGTGCAATTTTGCAAAAGGTCCTGTACTACTTTGGTTTGATCCCAGCATGATTTTGGCCACATGGAGGGAGTATGCATCACATGATCACACTGAAAGTCGGTTCAAATTGCAGCAGTGTGAATTGAAGCAGCTGAAGTTCGAAGCGGATTGGCTACAATGCACAACTGCACCAGATTTTGCACTCTCCAGTGTTGGTAAATCAATCCCAGTGTGTGGGAACGTAGCCACCCTCCTATGCTCACTCCCAACATAAACTACAATTAGACCTGCCCATGCAGCCAGCGCTGGCACATAAAAAGCAGAGTAGACCATCCATAGTGACAAGAATAGGAGCGCTCATCGCTCCAGTTAATAAATGCTGCCCACCTCACAGACTTGTGTTTTATTCTTGTCCTCGGCACAAAGCTTGAGGGAAGTACCAGCATTAATACATTAACAAGTGCTCCGTGGGAAATGTTGTACTCAGAAATTTGTCATTTTTCAGCCACTCCTCATGAAGTCTGTGGGGACAAATATGCCCAAATCTGACTTAAAACTCCACTGTACTTTTCTGAGTGACAGGTGCTAATTGTCAGCTGCCTGAGTGCTCAGGTGTGAACAGGCACCATTTAAACAGTAGGATCTTTAATGTTGACTGTTCTTTGAGGCTTCAAGCTACAGGTGTGAATAGGGCCTTATGCCGCGTACACACGATCATTATTCACGGCGGTTAAAAAACCGCCGTGAATAATGACATTTTAAACGAAGGAACAGCTTGTTCCCCACACACGGTCATTTTTCTCGTCATTTTTTAAAATGACGAGAAAAACGATAGTCTATGGGCTCCGCGGCAGTGATTCCCTATGGGAAACACTGCCGCGGAAGAAATGTCAGGAAAAACGACGAGAAAAATTAGAACATGTTCTAATTTTTCTCGTCGTTTTTAATGCCGTTTTTCACGTCGTGAAAAATGACAAAAAGACCACGCACGGTCGTTTTTCTTGTTGAAAACAAAAAATGTCATTTTTCACGACGTGAAAAATGATCGTGTGTACGCGGCATTAGTGTACACACAATCTCAAAAATCCAAATTGATTAACCACTTAAGCCCCGGACCATTTGGTATCTAAAGGACCAGAGGTGTTTTCAGAATTTTGCACTGCGCTGCTTTAACTGGAAATTGTGCGGACATGCAATGTTGTACCCAAACGAAATTTGCGTCCTTTTCTTCCCACAAATAGAGCTTTCTTTTAATGGTATTTGATTGCCTCTGCGATTTTTATTTTTTGCGATGTAAACGTAAAAAGACCGAAAATTTTGAATTTTTTTTTTATCTTCTACTTTTTGTTATAAGAAAAATCGAATAAACTCCATTTTAGTCATACATTTAGGTCAAAATGTATTCCGCCACATGTCTTTAGTAAAAAAAATGTCAATAAGCGTATATTTATTGGTTTGCGCAAAAGTTATAGCGTTTACAAACTAGGGTACATTTTCTGGAATTTACACAGCTTTAAATTTATGACTGCCTATCTCATTTCTTGAGGTGCTAAAATGGCAGGGCAGTACAACCCCCCCCCCCAAATGACCCCATTTTGGAAAGTAGACACCCCAAGGAAATTGCTGAGAGGCCTGTTGAGCCCATTGAATTTTTTTTTTTTTGTCCCAAGTGATTGAATAATGACAAAAATAAATAAAAAATTACAAAAAGTTGTCACTAAATTATATATTGCTCACACATGCCATGGTTATATGTGGAATTGCACCCCAAAATACATTCTGCTGCTTCTCCTGAGTACGGGGATACCACATGTGTGGGACTTTTTAGGAGCCTAGCCGCGTACGGGCCCCCGAAAACCAAGCACCGCCTTCAGGATTTCTAAGGGTGTAAATTTTTGATTTCACTCCTCACTACCTATCACAGTTTTGAAGGCCATAAAATGCCAAAATAGCACAACCCCCCCCCCCCCCCAAATGACCCCATTTTGGAAAGTAGACACCCCAAGCTATTTACTGAGAGGCATGTTCAGTCCATGGAATATTTTATATTTTGCCACAAGTTGCGGGAATATGACAAACTTTTTTTTGCACAAAGATGTCACTAAATGATATATTGCTCACACATGCCATGGGCATATGTGAAATTACACCCCATAATACATTCTGCTGCTTCTCCTGAGTACGGGGATACCACATGTGTGGGACTTTTTGGGAGCCTAGCCGCGTACGGGACCCCAAAAACCAAGCACCGCCTTCAAGGTTTCTAAGGGCATAAATTTTTGATTTCACTCCTCACTACCTATCACAGTTTTGAAGGCCATAAAATGCCAAGATAGCCCAAAACCCCCACAAATGACCCCATTTTAGAAAGTAGACACCCCAAGGAAATTGCTGAGAGGCATGTTGAGCCCATTGAATATTTTTTTTTTGTCCCAAGTGATTGAATAATGACAAAAAGAAAAAAAAAAAAAAAGAAATGTACAAAAAGTTGTCACTAAATGATATATTGCTCACACATGCCATGGTTATATGTGGAATTGCACCCCAAAATACATTCTGCTGCTTCTCCTGAGTACGGGGATACCACATGTGTGGGACTTTTTGAGAGCCTAGCCGCGTACGGGGCCCTGAAAACCAAGCACCGCCTTCAGGATTTCTAAGGGCACAAATTTTTGATTTCACTCCTCACTACCTATCACAGTTTTGAAGGCCATAAAATGCCAAGATAGCTCAAAACCCCCACAAATAACCCCATTTTGGAAAGTAGACACCCCAAGCTATTTGCTGAGAGGCATGGTGAGTATTTTACAGCTCTCGTTTGTTTTTGAAAATGAAGAAAGTCATTTTTTTTTTTTTTCAATTTTCAAAACTTTGTGACAAAAAGCGAGATCTGCAAAATACTCAACATACCTCTCAGCAAATAGCTTGGGGTGTCTACTTTCCAAAATGGGGTCATTTGGGGGGGGGGGTTTGTGCCATCTGAGCATTCCATGGCCTCCGAAACTGTGATAGGCAGTGAGGAGTGAAATTTACACCCATAGAAATCCTGAAGGCGGTGCTTGGTTTTCGGGGTCCTGTACGCGGCTAGGCTCCCAAAATGTCTCACACATGTGGTATCCCCGTACTCAGGAGAAGAAACAATGTATTTTGGGGTGCAATTCCACATATAACCATGGCATGTTTGAGCAATATATAATTTAGTGACAACTTTTTGTACATTTTTTTTTTTCTTTTTTTTTTACTTTTTGTCATTATTCAATCACTTGGGACAAAAAAATAAAAAAATTCAATGGGCTCAACATGCCTCTCAGCAAATAGCTTGAGGTGTCTACTTTCCAAAATGGGGTCATTTGGAGGGGGGGGTTTGAACTGTCCTGGCATTTTATGCACAACATTAGGAAGCTTATGTCACACATCATCCACTCTTCTAACCACTTGAAGACAAAGCCCTTTCTGACACTTTTTGTTTACATGAAAACATTTTTTTTTTTTGCAAGAAAATTATGTTGAACCCCCAAACATTATATATTTTTTTAAAGCAAAGGCCCTACAGATTAAAATAGTGGTGTTGCATTTTTTTTTCCACACAGTATTTGCGCAGCGATTTTTCAAACACATTTTTTGGGGGAAAAACACTTTTTTTTTTTATTTTAATGCACTAAAAAACACTATATTGCCCAAATGTTTGATGAAATAAAAAAGATGATCTTAGGCCGAGTACATGGATACCAAACACGACATGCTTTAAAATTGCGCACAAACGCGCAGCGGCGACGAACTACATTCATATTTAAAAGCCTTTACAGGTTACCACGTTAGATTTACAGAGGAAGTCTACTGCTAAAATTACTGCCCTCGATCTGACCTTCGCGGTGATACCTCACATGCATGATGCAATTGCTGTTTACATATGACGCTAGACCGACGCTTGCGTTCGCCTTTGCGCAAGAGCAGGGGGGGACAGCGGTGCTTTTTTTAAAAAAACTTTTATTATTTATTTTTCTTTTTCTTTTTTTTTTAAACTGTTCCTTCCATATTTTTTTTTTTTTACCATTTTTATTGTTATCTCAGGGAATGTAAACATCCCCTATGATAGCAATAAGTAGTGACAGGTACTCTTTTTTTGAAAAAAATGAGGGGTTAGACCCTAGATCTTTCCTCTGCCTTCAAAGCATCTGACCACACCAAGATCGGTGTGATAAAATGCTTTCCAAATTTCCCAATGGCGCTGTTTATATCCGGGGGGGGGGGGGACATTCCCTCCCACTGCTTGTAAAAGCAGTCTAGAGGCTAATTATCTGCTAGAATTGCTTTTACATGAAAGCCGGCCACTGGCTGAAAAGAATGATACCAAGATGATACCTAAACCTGCAGGCATCATTCTGGTATAAACATTCAAAGTCCAGCAACATACCAGTACGTTGCTGGTCCGTGTTGGACATGTATTGTAATCTTTTTTTTCATGCAGCCTGTTGGCTGAACGAAAAAAAGAGATTGATTGGTGGGTATGCCCACCATTAGAATACCTCCCTTCATCCACCCACTTCTAATGATGGGCATATATGCCGAAGCATGGGGGCATCCTCCCGCAAAAAAGTTATGCCGCGTACACACGGTCAGACTTTTCCACGGGCAAGCCTTCATCGGAATTTCGACCGTATGTACGCGGCATAAAAGGTTATGCCGCGTACACACGGTCGGACTTTTCCACGGGCAAGCCTCCCTCGGAATTTCGACCGTATATACGCGGCATTAGGAGCAAAATCGCTCCTCCGCCCCTGCTGCCCCCATGTTTCGGCATATATGCTCTTTCTTTTTAACTGTGGTGGTGAAATCACCTCCTACAGCGTTGGAGTCACGGCTTTATGTATCGTGGGAGCAAACGCTGTTGCTGTCAAGATAAATAAATCCGCGATGCAACTGAATGGCGTACCTGCTAAGCAAATGATGGTTAACGTTAAAACAAAGTAACATTACAGTACAACAGTAAGACCTTACCATGCCATACCTGCAAAGCAAATACCAAAACAAAACCTAGTAAAAAATAAAACATTTTTTAACGCAACCTGTGCCTAAAATATATATATATGCCGAAGCATGGGGGCATCCTCCCGCAAAAAAGTTATGCCGCGTACACCCGGTCGGACTTTTCCACGGGCAAGCCTCCGTCGGAATTTCGACCGTATGTACGCGGCATTAGGAGCAAAATCACTCCTCCGCCCCTGCTGCCCCCATGCTTCGGCATATATGCTCTTCTTTTTTTTTTTTTTTTTTAACTGTGGTGGTGAAATCACCTCCTACAGCACTGGAGTCACGGCTTTATGTATCGTGGGAGCAAATGCTGTTGCTGTCAAGATGAATGGCGCACCTGAAAACAAAAAATGTCATACCTGAAAAGCAAGCATGATAAAACATTGCAGAATAGAATACAGTAAAAAAGAACAGAACAATAGAGAGAAAATAGAGAGAGAGAGAAAGAACAATAAAACGACAACTATTTTTGGTTTTTTATTTTATATTTTTTTGTTTTTTACGTTTTTTTTTCTTTTTTACACGTTTTTTCGTAACTTTAACAACTGTAATGGTTCGGGTCTCTCAAAATGTAATGGCATCTTGGGAGACCCTGTGTAAGTGTGTCCTAGTCTGTGAAATGCTGTACCCTACGCTAAAACTTCACTTTTGAGTGGTAGCGTTCAAAACATTCACCAAGGCAAAGACCAGGTTTGTCAGGACAGAGGTGGACAAAAAACACGGGTGTCATGCCTAAATCCGCGCTTGCTACAGACACGACATCTTTTTTGGGGGGTTCGTTGGGTAGGGGTACTCGGGAGGGCATACGGATAATGCCTCTCATGCAGCCGGCTTACTGCATTTGGTAGGGGATGGTGAGGTGCAGAACCGCCTGGATACAGGAGTTCTGTGACTATCTCATTCTGGAATTTTAGAAGAGATAAAGTCGCGCCTGAAGCTCTGTATAGCGCATGAGCATTCAGCAAAGCCAATTGGAATAAGGATAGAGACCCTTTTTTGTACCAGCGCCTCGCCTTACGGTCAATTAGATACGGTGCCAACAACTGGTCGTTGAGGTCCACCCCTCCCATATTTTTGTTATATTCGTGGACACAGAAGGGTTTCTCCACAACACCAGTCGCCGTACGAATTTGGACTGTCGTGTCTGCATGAAGGGAGGTAAGAAGGAAAACATTCTTATTGTCCCTCCACTTCATAGCGAGCAAGTTATTACACTTCAAGCAGGCTCTCTCCCCCAGCCTAAGACGGGCATCTACAAGCCGCTGGGGAAAGCCCCGGCGATTAGGTCGCACAGTGCCACATGCTCCAATCTGATGATCAAACAAGTGACTAAACAGTGGCACGCTCGTGTAATAATTGTCCACATACAAGTGGTACCCCTTTTCGAATAAGGGTGACACCAAGTTCCACACTATCTTGCCAGCGCTCCCTATGTAATCCGGGCAGTTGACCGGCTCAACCTGACTGTCTTTTCCCTCATAAACCGTAAAGCTCCATACATAGCCTGTTGCCCTGTCACAGAACTTATAGAGCTTGACCCCGTATCTGGCACGCTTGCTGGGAAGGTACTGCTTGAAAGACAAGCGGCCAGAAAATTTAATCGGGGACTCATCAACGCACACAACTTGATCGGGAATAAACAAGGCTGCAAAACGTTCGTTGAAGTGGTTTATGAGGGGCTGAATTTTATAGAGCCGGTCGTATTCAGGGTCTCCACGTGGACGACAAAGTTCATTGTCGTTGAAGTGCATGAACCGCAAGATCTGCTCGTATCGTTTCCTGGGCATGGAGGCAGAGAACACGGGCATGTGGTCAAATGGGTGCGTGGACCAATAAGCATGCAATGACGGGAATTTGTGTGCCCATGTTGAGGGAAATGCCCAGAAAGGTCTTAAATTCGGAAACCGTAATTGGTTTCCAATCTTTGGTAATGGAAGGCAACTGGGGGTTGGCAGCGATGAATTGACCAGCATATAAATTACTCTGGTACACAATAGATCTATAGAGATCTTCCGTGAAAAACAGCGAATAAAAATCAATTGGCATAAAATCAGCTGTTTCCACCTGAATACCGGGTTGGGCAGTGAATGGGGGAAGTACGGGTTCTGCAGAAGTGGTGGGGACCCAATCAGGATAGGCGAATTCTGCAGGAAGGGCACTATGGGCACGACGGGCCTACCTTTTGTCTTCTTGGTGGCAGCGGGACACTACTTGTGCTTGCCACCTCGCCAGCTTGAACTGCACTTATGGGACTCGCCACGTCACCACGTGATACTGCAGTGCTGGATGTACGCCCAGGCTGTACTAGGCCGCTGGTGCTTGCCAATTCACCAGAAGGAATAGCGGCGCTAGTGCTACTCTGCTCCATGATACGAGAGACCTGTGGTTCTTGCTCCTCAACAACCTCAGAAGATCGGGATCGGGTACGCCTGACCTTAGCAGGGACCTCACCTTCGTCGTCAGAGCTATCTGACGTGGAGCCGCTGACTTCACTGTCTTCTACGGGAAGATATTCTGAGCCTGAATCTGACAGATGCGTGACCTCCTCTTCACTATCTGTCATGCTCAGAATCTCGTAGGCCTCTTTACTAGTGTACCTTCGTCTTGCCATTTTGGGCTCTAAATTTAGGGGTACACTAGTAAGATTCACAGGTAAAAAAAGCACCTGACTGTCAGCAAATGTATCAAACGCTACCAAAAAAACTGTTAGCGATCGCAGGGATCAGGACTGTCTCTGCGAACGCTGCAGTTGTGTGTTGTGTTTGGTAAGTGACAGTGATCGATCGATACTGCACTTGGGTGGGCTGGGCTGGGCGGAGGGGCTAAACGCAGGTGCTAGCAGGTATCTGGGCTGATCCCGCTAACACTGCATTTTTGGGAACCCTAAACCGCTGGGGACGCTAGTATAGATCTGATCAGATCAGATATTGATCTGTTCAGATACTATACCACTAAGGGAGGTGTATGCTTTGCGCGTGGGTGTTAGCGTTACTGGCACTAACCTGCCGCTGCCTGGGGCGACGCAGACCCCCTCTGGCGCTAAAACCTAATTGATATCAGCCACCGTTCGATCAGGGGGTTAAACCTTTATTGGGTTATATACGGCGGGTGCCCTGATGCTATAAAAAGCAAACTAACCAACCAGCGTCACCCGTAAAACGTATATGGTGATCACTGGTGAGAGGGTTAACTAGGGGCAATCAGGGGGTTAAAACCTTTATTAGGTTATATATGGGGGTACCTGACGCTATATAAAAACCTGACGAGTAACCTAAATAACTAAATAACTAACTGGCTAACCAGTGTCACCAGTAAAACTTATACGGTGATCACTGGTGAAAGGGTTAACTCTAGGGGCAATCGGGGGGTTAAAATAATATATGGGGGTACCTGACGCTATAAAAACCTGCGGCGAAACTAAACATAAATAACTGGCTATCTAGGGCACCACCAGCACTAAATACAGCGATCGGAAATACGATCGCTTAGTGACGCTGGCGTTAGGGGGTGAAAGGGTTACCTGGGGGGCGATCAAGGGGTTAAACCTTTATTAGGGGGGGTTAAGGGGCTACTCTGGACCTAAAGGGGCCTAAACCTAACTGCCCTGCAACTTTTTACTGTCACAAATGACACTGATTGCAGTGATCAGTAAAAAATTTACCACTGCAAACGGTGCACTGTGACTGGGGGTTCTGGGGGTGACTGGGGGGTGTAAGTGTGCCTACGTGTACTGGTGTCAGTGGGCTGTTGGTGCACTTACTGTGATGTCTTCACTCCTCGCGCCGGATCGAAAAGACCGACACGAGGAGAGATGATATCACTTCCTCTGCCTGTGTTTACATTTACACAGCAGAGGAAGCTTTTCATTAGCCGGGAGCGATCGCGAGGGGGTGGCCAGAATCGAACGGCCGTCCCCTCATCTCGGATCGCTCCCCAACGGAAAACGACCGCTCACTGTATAGGAGGGGGGTCCGATCGGACCCCCCAACCATACGAAGACAGTCACGTAGATATACGTGACTTTGCCTGTCGGTGCCATTCTGCCGACGTATAATTACAGTGGGCGGTCGTTAAGTGGTTAATTGATCAAGGGTCTCCAAACTTTATAAACAAAGGGCCAGTTTACTGTCCCACAGTCTTCAGGAGGGGCCGGACTGTGGCCAGTGAGAGTAGAAAATGCCCCAGTGTCAATGAGAGTCAATGTCTCAGACTTGGTGATCAGTAGTAGTAGTAGTAGTAGGAGTAGTACCCCATTGTTGGTGTCAGTGGAAGGAAGAGGGGCTAGTATGAGTGGTAGAAACAGATCCCCAAGGGCCGGATAAAGGCAGGAAAAGGGCTGCAGTTTGGAGACCACTAAATTGGAGGGTCCCCCTAAGTATCCTTGTATGAGATGCTTTGGGGGGAACAGCAATCCTATGGAATATAAATAAAAAAACAAAACAAAACAAAAAACTCTAGATACACGTTTCTTTTTGTACTCAAAATTATTATTTGCTGAAAATATGTAATTGGGGCAGTGGCGGTGCGTCCATACTGGGAGCAGGAGTGTCGCCCCCTCTCTCTCTCCTGCGCCCGTCACTCACAACAATACATAGGTTCATGCATTGCATGAACCTATGTATTGTCGCCGCCGCTACCGCCCACTATTCAGATGGCCGGCCCCCTGGTGAGCGCCGGCCATCTGAATAACAGCGGCTGGTTGGTTTTTGGAAGTCTGAGGGCTGTAATCGGCTTCCAAATAGTTAACCAGAGGACGTACGGTGGGTGCGTTCCTTGGTTAACACTGACAGGCGTCTCAGCCAATCGGGTTCACCAGGTCTGGTTACCGGTAACCTGATTGGCTGAAGCGACATCGAGGGCGGGAGAAGACATCGAGGACGGAAGAAGGACGGCGCTGACCCGAGGAAGGTAAGTGCAGGGCTGGGGACAAACTGGCTGCATTTGGGGGGGAAACTGGCTGCATTTGAGGGGGCAAACTGGTGGCGTTTGGGCACAGTGGCTGTGTTTAATGGGCACAGTGGCAGCAATTGATTATTTTATTTTTTTTTCAGTTTGTTTGCGCCCCCCCAAAAATTTGGAGCACCAGCCGCCACTGAATTGGGGGCAACATTTTGAAACGTATTTATCACAGATACTAAAATCAGGCCATAGTTTTGATACATGACCAAAATGGTTTATACATTGATGAATGTGAGTATTCCTATTAATCCCAGGTTTTTCTCTCTTGCAGTTCTGCCTTCTCGAGACACGTCCTGGACATAAAAGAGTGACAACAACCAGCAACCAACCTTGTTATGTTTGAGACATTGCAACTGTATAAATGGAATTACATTTTTATGTAAAATATATATATATATATATCTATATAAATACGTGTGTGTGTGTATATAGCAGTTTATAATATTTTGTATTATAAATTTCCTTTTTTACGTGTATATAACTTGGAAGTTTAAAATGTGCACAAATTAGGGGTGGGAATGTTTATTTTCAATTAAATAAAGATGTTTAATATGTATGTATGTATGTATGCATTCTATGACAGATGAAATACAGTTTTCATATATCTTGAAAAAATATTAAATAAAAACATTTGTACTGTGTAATGGTTTGGGGTGTTTTTTTTTGTTTTTTTTTTTTTATTTGTACAGGACCCCTCTCAAAGGTCATTAAAACCTAAATGTCAATGTCCAGATGGAATTTAGCATCAGTATGTACATATTTAGGGTTGAGCGAACTTTAGCTTTTTCCCGAACCCGGACTTTGCGCGAAAGTTCGGGTTCGGCAATCTAATGGCGCAGTTAGAAATGCTTCAGGGGCCAGCCAATCACCTTTTGATTAGCTGGTGTGCCCTTAGAAGCCATCATAGCCATGCCTACTAATGGCATGGCTGTGATTGGTCAGTGCAACATGTGACCCAGCTTCTATATAAGCTAGAGGCACACAGCACACACGTCACTCTGCTTCAGAATAGATAGGGAGAGGATCTTGTCTGCTGCTGCTGCTTTTAGAAAGAGATTTAAAAATACATGAGTTAGTCCTGATTCTGGAATCTGAGGGAAAAGATAGAGAGACAGTGTAGTGTAGGGCCAGGTTCCTGTTGGTGCTTTCAGGGAGAGAGATTTATTATATAGGAATAGGAGTCCAGATTCAGAGATATAACTCAGCGATCTGCATAGGTTTACCTGTTTGTGTTGCAGTACAGTCTTTTTACACTGCCATGAGCCCAGTGTCAGAGAAAATCTACCTTTTATCTGCAAGCTCAGTGCACCAGCACTGCATATATTACGTTGAGAGATACACAGTTTCCATACTGTGGGTGTATTCTGCTCTTGGAAAAAGATCCATTTAGGGCAAAAAAAAAAGCACTTTATTGTGCTCTTTTCCAAAAGACCCATCAAGGGCAAAAAAAATTAAAAAATTTGCATTTTATTTTGCTCGTGCAAAAAAAGACCAGTTTAGGGCAAAAAAAAATAAAAAAAATTTGCACTTTAACCACTTAACGACCGCCCACCGCCGATTTACGTCGGCAGAATGGCACGGACAGGCAGAATCACGTAGATCTACGTGATCGCCTTTGTGCAGTTGGGGGGTCCATCCGGACCCCCCTTCACTGCAGTGAGCGGCCGTTAAGTGTTCGGGAGCAATCAGGCATGAGGGGGCGGCCGCTCGATTCCGCCCCCCCCCTCGCGATCGCTCCCGGCCAATGAAATTGCTTCCTCCGCCATGTGATGTAAACACAGGCTGGAGGAAGTGATGTCATCTCCCTCGCCGCGGTCTTTTCGTTCCCGGCGCCGAGGAGTGAAGACAGAGGTTAGTGCTCCAACAGTCCACTGACACGTAGGTACACATAGGCACACAAATCACCCCCCAGTCACCCCCAGATCACCCCCCAGGTCACCCCAAAGCCCCCAATCACAGTGTCACTGATTGCAGTGATCATTTATTTTACTGATCACTGCATTTAGTGTCATCTGTGATTGTAAAAAGTTGCAGGGCAGTTAGGATTAGGCCCCTTTAGGTCCAGGGTAGCCCCCTAACCCCCCCTAATAAAGGTTTAACCCCTTGATCACCCCCCAGGTAACCCTTTCACCCCCTAACTTCAGCGTCACTAAGCGATTGTTTTTCCGATCGCTGTATTCGTGTCGCTGGTGTTTTAGATAGGCAGTTATATTTTTTTTTAGGTTCGCCGCAGGTTTTTATTGGTGTCAGGTACCCCCATATATTATTTTAACCCCCTGATTGCCCCTAGAGTTAACCCTTTCACCAGTGATCGCCGTATAAGCGTCACTGGTGTCACTGGTTAGCCAGTAAGTTATTTAGTTATTTAGGTTACCCGTCAGGTTTTTATATAGTGTCAGGTACCCCCATATTTAACCTAATAAAGGTTTTAACCCCCTGATTGCCCCTAGTTAACCCTTTCACCAGTGATCACCATATAAAGGTTACGGGTGACGCTGGTTGATTAGTTTGCTTTTTATAGCATCAGGGCACCCGCCGTATATAACCCAATAAAGGTTTAACCCCCCTGATCGCCCGGCGGGTGAGATCAATTAGGTTTTAGCGCCAGAGAGGGTCTGCGTCGCCCCAGGCAGTGTTAGGTTAGTGCCAGTAACGCTAACACCCACGCGCAAAGCATACACCCCCCTTAGTGGTATAGTATCTGATCAGATCTATACTAGCATCCCCAGCGGTTTAGGGTTCCCAAAAACGCAGTGTTAGCGGGATCAGCCCAGATACCTGCTAGCGCCTGCGTTTAGCCCCTCCGCCCAGCCCAGCCCAGCCCACCCAAGTGCAGTATCGATCGATCACTGTCACTTACCAAACACAACACACATAACTGCAGCGTTCGCAGAGACAGGCCTGATCCCTGCGATCGCTAACAGTTTTTTTGTAGCGTTTGATATATTTGCTGACGACAGTCGGGTGCTTTTTTTCCTGTGAATCTTACTAGTGTACCCCTAAATTTAGAGCCCAAAATGGCAAGACGAAGGTACACTAGTAAAGAGGCCTACGAGATTCTGAGCATGACAGATAGTGAAGAGGAGGTCACGTATCTGTCAGATTCAGGCTCAGAATATCTTCCCGTAGAAGACAGTGACGTCAGCGGCCCCACGTCAGATAGCTCTGACGACGAAGTTGAGGTCCCTGCTAAGGTCAGGCGTACCCGATCCCGATCTTCTGAGGTTGTTGAGGAGCAAGAACCGCAGGTCTCTCATATCATGGAGCAGAGTAGTACTAGCGCCGCTATTCCTTCTGGTGAACTGGCAAGCACCAGCGGCCTAGTACAGCCTGGACGTACATCCAGCACTGCAGTAACACTTGGTGACGTGGCGAGTCCCATAAGTGCAGTTCAAGCTGGCGAGGTGGCAAGCACAAGTAGTGTCCCGCTGCCACCAAGAAGACAAAGGCAGGCCCGTCGTGCCCATACTGCCCTTCCTGCAGAATTCGCCTATCCTAATTGGGTCCCCACCACTTCTGCAGAACCCGTACTTCCCCCATTCACTGCCCAACCCGGTATTCAGGTGGAAACAGCTGATTTTATTCCAATTGATTTTTATTCGCTGTTTTTCACGGAAGATCTCTATAGATCTATTGTGGACCAGAGTAATTTATATGCTGGTCAATTTATCGCCGCTAACCCCCAGTTGCCTAAAATTGCCAGAAATTGGAAACCAATTACGGTTTCCGAATTTAAGACCTTTCTGGGCCTTTCCCTCAACATGGGCACACATAAATTTCCGTCATTGCGTGCTTATTGGTCCACGCACCCAATTGACCACATGCCCGTGTTCTCTGCCTCCATGTCCAGGGCACGATACGAGCAGATTTTGCGGTTCATGCACTTCAACGACAATGAACTTTGTCGTCCACGTGGGGACCCTGAATACGACCGGCTCTATAAAATTCGGCCCCTCATAAACCACTTCAACGAACGTTTTGCAGCCTTGTTTACTCCCGATCAAGTTGTCTGCGTTGATGAGTCCCTGATTAAATTTTCTGGCCGCTTGTCTTTCAAGCAGTACCTTCCCAGCAAGCGTGCCAGATACGGGGTCAAGCTCTACAAGTTCTGTGACAGGGCAACAGGCTATGTAGTGAACTTTACGGTTTATGAGGGAAAAGACAGTCAGATTGAGTCGGTCAACTGCCCGGATTACATAGGGAGCGCTGGCAAGATAGTGTGGAACTTGGTGTCACCCTTATTCGGAAAGGGGTACCACTTGTATGTGGACAATTATTACACGAGCGTGCCACTGTTTAGTCACTTGTTTGATCATAAGATTGGAGCATGTGGCACCGTGCGACCTAATCGCCGGGGCTTTCCCCAGCGGCTTGTAGATGCCCGTCTTAGGCTGGGGGAGAGAGCCTGCTTGAAGTGTAATAACTTGCTCGCTATGAAGTGGAGGGACAATAAGAATGTTTTCCTTCTTACCTCCCTTCATGCAGACACGACAGTCCAAATTCGTACGGCGACTGGTGTTGTGGAGAAACCCCTCTGTGTCCACGAATATAACCAAAATATGGGAGGGGTGGACCTCAACGACCAGTTGATGGCGCCGTATCTAATTGACCGTAAGGCGAGACGCTGGTACAAAAAAGTGTCTCTATCATTATTCCAATTGGCTTTGCTGAACGCTCATGTGCTATACAGAGCTTCAGGCGGGACGTTATCTCTTCTAAAATTCCAGAATGAGATAGTCACAGAACTCCTGTATCCAGGCGGTTCTGCACCTCACCATCCCCAACCAAATGCAGTAAGCCGGCTGCATGAGAGGCATTATTCGTATGTCCTCCCGAGTACCCCTACCCAAAGCCACCCCCAAAAAAGATGTCGTGTCTGTAGCAAGCGCGGATTTAGGCGTGACACCCGTAGTTTTTGTCCACTCTGTCCTGACAAGCCTGGTCTTTGCCAAGGTGAATGTTTTGAACGCTACCACTCAAAAGTGAAGTTTTAGCGTAGGGTACAGCATTTCACAGACAAGAACACACTTACACAGGGTCTCCCAAGATGCCATTACATTTTGAGAGACCCGAACCATTACAGTTGTAAAGTTAAAAAAAAAAGTGTAAAAAAGAAAAAAAAACGTAAAAAACAAAACACAAAAAAAAATATAAAATAAAAAAACCAAAAATAGTTGTCGTTTTATTGTTCTCTCTCTCTCTATTTTCTCTCTATTGTTCTGCTCTTTTTTACTGTATTCTATTCTGCAATGTTTTATCATGCTTGCTTTTCAGGTATGTAATTTTTTGTTTTCAGGTGCGCCATTCAACTGCAGCGCGGAATTATTTATCTTGACAGCAACAGCGTTTGCTCCCACGATACATAAAGCCGTGACTCCAACGCTGTAGGAGGTGATTTCACCACCACAGTTAAAAAAAAGAGCATATATGCCGAAGCATGGGGGCAGCAGGGGCGGAGGAGCGATTTTGCTCCTAATGCTGCGTACATACGGTCGAAATTCCGACGGAGGCCTGCCCGTGGAAAATTCCGACCGTGTGTACGCGGCATAACTTTTTTGCGGGAGGATGCCCCCATGCTTCGGCATATATATATTTTAGGCACAGGTTGCGTTAAAACATTTTTTTATTTTTTACTAGGTTTTGTTTTGGTATTTGCTTTGCAGGTATGGCATGGTAAGGTCTTACTGTTGTACTGTAATGTTACTTTGTTTTAATGTTAACCACCATTTGCTTAGCAGGTACGCCATTCAGTTGCAGCGCGGATCTATTTATCTTGACAGCAACAGCGTTTGCTCCCACGATACATAAAGCCGTGACTCCAACGCTGTAGGAGGTGATTTCACCACCACAGTTAAAAAAAAGAGCATATATGCCGAAGCATGGGGGCAGCAGGGGCGGAGGAGCGATTTTGCTCCTAATGCCGCGTATATACGGTCGAAATTCCAACGGAGGCTTGCCCGTGGAAAAGTCCGACCGTGTGTACGCGGCATAACCTTTTATGCTGCGTACATACGGTCGAAATTCCGACGAAGGCTTGACCGTGTGTACGCGGCATAACTTTTTTGCGGGAGGATGCCCCCATGCTTCGGCATATATGCCCATCATTAGAAGTGGGTGGATGAAGGGAGGTATTCTAATGGTGGGCATACCCACCAATCAATCTCTTTTTTTCGTTCAGCCAATAGGCTGTATGAAAAAAAAGATTACAATACATGTCCAACAAGGACCAGCAACGTACTGGTATGTTGCTGGACTTTGAATGTTTATACCAGAATGATGCCTGCGGGTTTAGGTATCATCTTGGTATCATTCTTTTCAGCCAGCAGCCGGCTTTCATGTAAAAGCAATTCTAGCAGATAATTAGCCTCTAGACTGCTTTTACAAGCAGTGGGAGGGATTGTCCCCCCCCCCCGGATAGAAAAAGCGCCATTGGGAAATTGGGAAAGCATTTTATCACACCGATCTTGGTGTGGTCAGATGCTTTGAGGGCAGAGGAAAGATCTAGGGTCTAACCCCCCAATTTTTTTCAAAAAAAGAGTACCTGTCACTACCTATTGCTATCATAGGGGATATTTACATTCCCTGAGATAACGATAAAAATGGTAAAAAAATAAAATATGGAAGGCACAGTTTAAAAAAAAAAAAAAAAAGCCAAATAAATAATAAAAAAAAAAAAAAAAAAAAAAAAAAAAAAAAAGCACCGCTGTCCCCCCCTGCTATTGCGCAAAGGCGAACGCAAGCGTCGGTCTAGCGTCATATGTAAACAGCAATTGCATCATGCATGTGAGGTATCACCGCGAAGGTCAGATCGAGGGCAGTCATTTTAGCAGTAGACCTCCTCTGTAAATCTAACGTGGTAACCTGTAAAGGCTTTTAAATGCTTTTAAAAATGAATGTAGTTTGTCGCCGCTGCGCGTTTGTGCGCAATTTTAAAGCATGTCGTGTTTGGTATCCATGTACTCGGCCTATGATCATCTTTTTTATTTCATCAAACATTTGGGCAATATAGTGTTTTACTCTTTCGTCCATGGACCGACACAGCTTCTCTATTGACAAAGTGGGTATTATCCGTTAATTAGGAGTGACTAGGCAGAAAAACTTGTAAAAAGTGTTGCATCACACCTTCTACAGTACCGCCCAGGGGGCGGACCCTCTGGGTATACCCTCTCAGTCTGCACATCGCAGATCAGTTTTTTTCTGTCTAGCAAGGAGTAGGACATGGCTCCCTTCGGGCCCATTGGTCCGGGGAAAAAAGATATATATATTTATTTTATTTTTTTGCTACATTTGTTGTTTCCTGCGATCTTCGATCAACTGCCGACTGGGTGACAGGCTGGATCCTCGATCCTTGTAGTCTCCCCAGTTTCGGCCATCGAGCGTGTGCCGACCCTAGCTACGCGCTGGGTTTTCCACGACATGCCCGTCGCTCCACGGGTGGCCGGTGAGCCTACGCTCCAGGGCCTGCATCGGACCGCTCAGCTTCGGCTGACCTTACGGCCGAGTCGCAGCAGCCTGGCCGGTGAGCTTACGCTCCAAGGCTTGCATCGGACCGCTCAGCTTCGGCTGACCTTACGGCCGAGTCGCAGCAGCCTGTCCAGTGAGCGTCATGCTCCAGGGCATACATATGATCGTCCCTTCTGGGTCCAATCACAGCATGCCTGGCCAACAGTCACCTTCCGTGCGCGGACGATGATCTGTTTGGAATGTCTTCCAGCAGAATACATGCAGGATAGGTAAGTAAAACTCCCCTGCCTCGGCTGGGTGATTTAGCTGGACATTCCTGGAGAGATCAAGTAAGTGGTTGTGGCCCCTTTCTTCCCTCTCTCCCTGCCTTTCCCTCCTCCCTGGGCTTCTAGCTAAAGGTTGCTGGGTGCTGGGGGTCACCTAGGGGGTCCCACTGGAGCGGGGCTGGCTGTAACTAACATTTAAAAGAAATGTCATTTTTGCTTACCTGTGTTTCTGTGTCTCCATGCTGTCGGCGGCCATTTTGAGGTGGTCCATGCCAAGTTTGGCCTCTTGTAACTGCCTGGCGGCCATCTTCCTGTGGTTCGGCCACACCCACTGGCCCCTATCAGGTGATCGGCGGCCATGTTGGTCCACCCTGTATGCAGATATTGCCGTTCGGCGGCCATCTTTTTGGGGGCTATGGCTGCCTGACCTCTATCTTCTGTCGGCGGCCATTTTCTTAGAGCCCACATTATCTTCCATACAGACGTTTTTGGCAACCATTTTGCGAGAGCCTCCGGCCTCTAGGGTGCATTACACTGGCGTGAAAATTCACACAGGAAGTGCTGATAAAAGAAGCAGACTGACACAGCAGCAAGGGGACAGCATCACAGGCGCAGCATAGCAGTACCTATCCAGGGTGGTGAGTCCTCTGGGTAACCCAGCATCTCTGCAGCGCAGGAGGGTGGCCTATTGATATCTTGCCTGGAGCCCTGTGAGTGTCAGCGTGTGGTCAGCATGGCATCTGAGCCAGATGTCTTCTCCCCTGAAACACCAGATTTAGCAGCTGGTGCCCCTGAGGTGTCTATGAACGCTATGACTGCAATCCTAGAGGCGTTTGCTGCCAGGGTGGAAGCAGCACACGGGAATGCAGGGGGTAGTAAACGCCCCGTCCCCTGCAAGCTTCTGGGGATATTTCTGATGCAGAACCAGGTACCTATTTGGTTTCCAGAATCCTGCTGTTTTTACAGCATGGGGTAGACCAAAGGCTTGCCCTAAGTACGATTAAGGGACAGATATCTGCCCTGGCTGTCTTTTTTCAGCGACCCCTGGCGACTCACTCTCTCGTGAGTACATTTGGGCAGGGGGTTCGACATGTGGCCCCTCCGGTCCGCCCCCCATTACCTCCGTGGGACTTGAACCTGGTCCTCTCGGTGCTTCAGACGGCACCGTTTGAGAATATTAGAGATATTCCCCTGTTGACACTTTCTCAGAAAGTGGTCTTTTTGGTGGCTGTTACGTCAGTTAGACGAGTCTCTGAGCTGGCAGCCTTGCCCTGCAAGGCTCCCTATTTTGATTTTCCACAAGGATAAGGTGGTGCTGCGGCCGCAGCCTTCCTTTCTTCCGAAAGTCGTTTCGGCTTTTCATCTCAACGAAGACATTGTACTTCCATCCTTGTGTCCTCAGCCGTCGAATCCTAAGGAGTCGGCGTTGCATTCCTTGGACGTTGTCCGAGCTTTGAGAGTATACATATCTGCTACTTCCCTGTTCCGGAAGTCAGACTCACTGTTTGTTTCGGTGGCTGGTCCCAAGAAGGGCCAAGCAGTCTCATCGGCCACCATCTCTAGGTGGATCCGACAGATAGTAATCCAGGCTTACGCCTTAAAGGGTCAGGCGCCCCCCTTTCCTGTCACGGCGCATTCGACCAGGGCAATAGGTGCCTCTGGGGCTTTCCGACACCAAGCGTCTGTTTCCCAACTATGTAAAGCGGCGACTTGGTCGTCCGCTCACACTTTCACAAAATTCTACAAAATTGATGTAGGTGCATCTTCGGATGCCTCTTTCGGCCGCAAGGTTTTGCAGGCGGCTGTTTAGAGTTGCAGCTCCTCCGTTGGAGGAGTGCTGTTTTGTGTTTTGGGGTGAAGTTTGTTTTTATGCTGTTACCACCCCTCGTTTTTTTCTCTGACACTGCTTTGGGACGTCCCACTTTGTCAATAGAGAAGCTGTGTCGGTCCATGGACGAAAGAGTAAATAGGATTTTTTACTCACCGTAAAATCCTTTTCTCTGAGTCCATGGACCGACACAGCACCCACCCCTCCTTTTAAGTTTGTACTGCTTTTTGACGAACTGATCTGCGATGTGCAGACTGAGAGGGTATACCCAGAGGGTCCGCCCCCTGGGCGGTACTGTAGAAGGTGTGATGCAACACTTTTTACAAATTTTTCTGCCTAGTCACTCCTAATTAACGGATAATACCCACTTTGTCAATAGAGAAGCTGTGTCGGTCCATGGACTCAGAGAAAAGGATTTTACGGTGAGTAAAAAATCCTATTTTTAGTGCATTAAAAATAAAAAAAGTGTGTTTTTCCCCCAAAAAATGTGTTTGAAAAATCGCTGCGCAAATACTGTGTGGAAAAAAAAATGCAACACCCACTATTTTAATCTGTAGGGCCTTTGCTTTAAAAAAATATATAATGTTTGGGGGTTCAACATAATTTTCTTGCAAAAAATTTTTTTTTTTCATGTAAACACAAAGTGTCAGAAAGGGCTTTGTCTTCAAGTGGTTAGAAGAGTGGATGATGTGTGACATAAGCTTCCTAATGTTGTGCATAAAATGCCAGGACAGTTCAAAACCCCCCCAAATGACCCCATTTTGTAAAGTAGACACCTCAAGCTATTTGCTGAGAGGCATGTTGAGCCCATTGAATATTTTTTTTTTTTGTCCCAAGTGATTGAATAATGACCAAAAAAAAAAAAATGTACAAAAAGTTGTCACTAAATTATATATTGCTCAAACATGCCATGGGCATATGTGGAATTACACCCCAAAATACATTCTGTTGCTTCTCCTGAGTACGGGGATACCACATGTGTGGGACTTTTTGGGAGCCTAGTCGCGTACGGGACCCCAAAAACCAAGCACCGCCTTCAGGATTTCTATGGGTGTAAATTTTTGATTTCACTCCTCACTGCCTATCACAGTTTCGGAGGCCATGGAATGCCCAGATGGCACAAACCCCCCAAATGACCCCATTTTGGAAAGTAGACACCCCAAGCTATTTGCTGAGAGGTATGTTGAGTATTTTGCAGATCTCGCTTTTTGTCACAAAGTTTTGAAAATGTAAAAAAAGAAAAAAAAAAGAAAAAAAAATGTCTTTCTTAATTTTCAAAAACAAATGAGAGCTGTAAAATACTCACCATGCCTCTCAGCAAATAGCTTGGGGTGTCTACTTTCCAAAATGGGGTCATTTGTGGGGGTTTTGGGCTATTTTGACATTTTATGGCCTTCAAAACTGTGATAGGTAGTGAGGAGTGAAATCAAAAATTTATGCCCTTAGAAACCTTGAAGGCGGTGCTTGGTTTTTGGGGTCCCGTACGCGGCTAGGCTCCCAAAAAGTCCCACACATGTGGTATCCCCGTACTCAGGAGAAGCAGCAGAATGTATTTTGGGGTGTAATTTCACATATAACCATGGCATGTGTGAGCAATATATCATTTAGTGACAACTTTTTGTACATTTTTTTTTTTCTTTTTGTCATTATTCAATCATTTGGGACAAAAAAAAAAAAATATTCAATGGGCTCAACATGCCTCTCAGCAAATAGCTTGGGGTGTCTACTTTCCAAAATGGGGTCATTTGGGGGGGTTTTGTGCCATCTTGGCATTTTATGGCCTTCAAAACTGTGATAGGTAGTGAGGAGCGAAATCAAAAATTTATGCCCTTAGAAACCTTGAAGGCGGTGCTTGGTTTTTGGGGTCCCGTACGCGGCTAGGCTCCCAAAAAGTCCCACACATGTGGTATCCCCGTACTCAGGAGAAGCAGCAGAATGTATTTTGGGGTGTAATTTCACATATGCCCATGGCATGTGTGAGCAATATATCATTTTGTGACAACTTTGTGCAAAAAAAAACAGTTTGTCATATTCCCGCAACCTGTGGCAAAATATAAAATATTCCATGGACTCAACATGCCTCTCAGCAAATAGCTTGGGGTGTCTACTTTCCAAAATGGGGTAATTTGGGGGGGTTTTGTGCTATTTTGGCATTTTATGGCCTTCGAAACTGTGATAGGTAGTGAGGAGTGAAATCAAAAATTTACGCCCTTAGAAATCCTGAAGGCGGTGCTTGGTTTTTGGGGTCCCGTACGCGGCTAGGCTCCCAAAAAGTCCCACACATGTGGTATCCCCGTACTCAAGAAAAGCAGCAGAATGTATTTTGGGGTGCAATTCCACATATAACCATGGCATGTGTGAGCAATATATCATTTAGTGACAACTTTTTGTACATTTTTTTTTTTCTTTTTGTCATTATTCAATCATTTGGGACAAAAAAAAAATATTCAATGGGGTCAACATGCCTCTCAGCAAATAGCTTGGGGTGTCTACTTTCCAAAATGGGGTCATTTGGGGGGGTTTTGTGCCATCTTGGCATTTTATGGCCTTCGAAACTGTGATAGGTAGTGAGGAGTGAAATCAAAAATTTGCGCCCTTAGAAATCCTGAAGGCGGTGCTTGGTTTCCGGGGTCCCGTACGTGGCTAGGCTCCTAAAAAGTCCCACACATGTGGTATCCCCGTACTCAGGAGAAGCAGCAGAATGTATTTTGGGGTGCAATTCCACATATAACCATGGCATGTGTGAGCAATATATCATTTAGTGACAACTTTTTGTAATTTTTTTTTTTTTGTCATTATTCAATCACTTGGGACAAAAAAATAAAATATTCAATGGGCTCAACATGCCTCTCAGCAATTTCCTTGGGGTGTCTACTTTCCAAAATGGGGTCATTTGGGGGGGTTTTGTACTGCCCTGCCATTTTAGCACCTCAAGAAATGAGATAGGCAGTCATAAATTTAAAGCTGTGTAAATTTCAGAAAATGTACCCTCGTTTGTAAACGCTATAACTTTTGCGCAAACCAATAAATATACGCTTATTGACATTTTTTTTACTAAAGACATGTGGCTGAATATATTTTGGCCTAAATGTATGACTAAAATTGAGTTTATTCGATTTTTCTTATAACAAAAAGTAGAAAATATCATTTTTTTTCAAAATTTTCGGTCTTTTTCTGTTTATATCGCAAAAAATAAAAATCGCAGAGGCAATCAAATACCATTAAAAGAAAGCTCTATTTGTGGGAAGAAAAGGACGCAAATTTCATTTGGGTACAACATTGCATGTCCGCACAATTTACAGTTAAAGCAGCGCAGTGCCGAATCCCAAAAACAGGCTTGGTCCTAATGGCCCGAAATGGTCCGGGGCTTAAGTGGTTAATGTACGCTTGCAAAAAGACCCATTTAGGGCCACAAAAAAAATTTTGCAGTGTGTTATACATATGTGGAGGCGTGTGAAATAAACCATTTCTATATATTTGTCTTCTACTGTGCTATACTAAAAAAACAAAATTTTTTTTGAATAGCATTTTCTGCAGTTCTGTAGCTGTGCGATTCAGCGCTTACGTACTGTGGGTGTGTTGTGGTCTTCCAAAAAACGCCATTTAGGGCCACAAAAAATATTTTCCAGTGTGTTATACATATGTGGAGGTGTGTGAAATAAACAATTTCTATATAGTTTTCTTCTACTGTGCTATACTAAATAAACAACATGGTTGAGCAGTATGTGTCCACAGGCCTACACGTACTGGATGACGGGTCTGCCCCCTTTAACTTCTGGGTCTCCAAATTGGGCACATGGCCTGAGCTTGCCCTTTATGCCTTGGAGGTGCTGGCCTGCCCTGCAGCCAGTGTATTATCTGAACGTGTATTTAGCACGGCAGTGGGCGTTATCACAGACAAGCGCAGCCGCCTGTCCAGAGCCAATGTGGACAAGCTCACGTTCATTAAAATGAACCAGGCATGGATCCCACAGGACTTGTCCGTACCTTCTGCAGAATAGACATGTATACCGGTGTTGTGACAAAAACTGTCCGGCCATCGGATTGTGTCAGGCCCGTACTGCAAAGGCGCAGCGCTTGCGCAGTACAGAGGACAAGGAGATTCACAAAATCTCCGAAGATGAACGGCGCCTGCGCAGTGAGTGCAGGTTCAAGTCCCACCATCCAAGTGGACATACGGTAGCACATAGTAACGGGGCCCCTCACGGGCTCGGTTCGATCGCCACGCTTCGGGCACGGCCTCACTTGGCTCGGCTTGAACCACGGATGGTGTGGCCTACACCTGAACTCACCACGCAGGCGCCGTTCGTCTTGGGAGATTTTCGAAATCCCCTTGTCCTATATACTAAGCAAGCGCAGTACAGGGTGGACACTATTTGACGGGGAACAGAATTCGACACATCACCGGCCTTACCCAGCCATTGTTGTATTTTTGAACCAGTGTTGGCTACCTCGTCCTCCTCCACCGCCGCTTCCACCTACACAGCCACATCCACCGCCACCTCAACCTCCTACTCCATATGGACCTCGTCCTCCTAGGTCAAGATTATAATTTTTATTTTATTTTTTTGTAGCGCACAGATCCTTTCTACTCGGATAGAAACGGTTAGAGCAAAGAAACAGGACAGCTTAAGGTGTGGAGGAGGTCCAGGCACAAACGTAGCACATTCACTTCACTGCTTAGGTTTCTCAAACAGTTTTAGGTGCACGGTCTCTGCCACAGACCTTGAGGTTGGTCTCTGCCACAGACCAGGGTGTACAAGGCCCCTGCCACGGGCCGGGTGAATAAGGCCTCTGATACAGTCAAGATGACCTTGAGCGAGAGCGCATGCGCGGGCGGCCGGAGCGGATGCAAGCTTAGATCGCTCCGCACACTCCCGGCACTTAGAGCCTTCATCAGCAGCCCTCATATCCCGCTCGTCCAAGCACAGCACTGGGACGGCGGACACGTATCGCGGGGACACACTACATGTATACCCGATCGTCGGGGAGGACCTACGGTGGCAGTTCCTACCCGCCTCGTGGTTCAGCCAAAGGATCCAAGATGGCGTCCAGCGCGAGTTCTGTCCAGGCAGGAAAGGGACAGCAGCAGCCTCAGTTACAGGAGAAGAAGGGACAGCCATCTCCCAACGGATCACTCTGCATGGGCTCATCCGCAGCCATCCGATCCTCAGGTGAGCAGACAGACCATTCCTGTCCATCATCTAGCCCTGCCAGATCTCTGACACAGGCTTCCCTGCCATCTCCAAGCCCTGCTTCCCATGCCTCTTCTGCCCTGGAAAGAGATATGGCAGATGTTTTCCTCAGCCAGGATAGTGGCCAAGATATAGATCCTGACAGTCCTGAGAGATCTCCAGATCCCCTGCCTGCACCATTACCATATTCTCCAGATACTATTCTCCTTGCTCGCTTTGCGGACATGTTGAAAAAAGAGTTGGAGAAAGCCACTTCTAAATTGGCTTCTGACATTAAGCAAGATTTTCAGAATCTGGGATGTCGTTTAGACAGTATTGAATCCAAAGTTGATGACACTGTCCATAGAGTGGCGCAGAATTCTACCATGATTACTGAACTCCACGATCGTTTGGAGGATGCTTACACTAGAATTGACGACCTTGAAAATCGTGCCAGGCGATATAATTTCCGTATCCGTGGGTTACCAGAAACGGTTAAAGATTTCAGTTCTATAGCTTCTTCCCTGATGCAATCGGCTGTTCCAGGTATTGACGAAGCACACATGGAGATCGATCGAATTCACAGAGCCCTGGTTTCTCTAAAACCGGACGGCCCTCCCCGAGATGTGATTGTGAAGCCTCACTTTTTCAGGATCAAGGAAGCGGTCATGAGATATGCTAGAGACCACCCAGATCTGGAAGTTGAAGGATATAAAATCCAAATATTTGCGGATATTTCCCAAGCTACCATTCAAAAACGAAGAGCATTTAAACCGCTGTTATCCCCTCTGATTCAACGTGATATTCGCTATCGCTGGAACTATCCTTTCCGTTTGCAATTCACATATAACAATAGATTATATGCCTTCTCTACGTTCGCCGATGGTGAAAAGATCCTACTGAAGTTGGGATTTATCTCTCATAATCCCTCATCCCAAGACCCATTAAGATCCAACGGCCCTCCTCCTCCGCTTTCACCTCTTTGGTCTTCTCCGTCTTCAAGGAAAACTGCAACTTCACGCCGAGACACCTGAAGATTCCTGACTGTTACATATTGTCTTTTTCCCCCTTTTTTTTTTTTTTTATAGAAATAGCCTCTCAGTGGTCCCCTCACGGGACATTAGCTATTGCCTAAGTTTGGTTAACATTTTTTAGATACCATACATCTGGCATCTTTTACCTTCTAAGTCGTTCTAGTTTTGTTGACCTTGGGACCTATTATTTGTCTTGCAAAATATTTGCTATGCTTCTACTTATTACTGGTCCATTATACATATACTTTTTTTGCTTTCTTTTGTTTTGTTTTCTTGTTTTATATTGTCTGCTCAGGAAAATTTAGACGGGCACTTTATTTGATATACCATATTTGTGCCGGGAGGCGGCTATGCACTCTCCCTACTTGTCGGACTCTCCCCATTCATTACTATTGGTGGAGACTCCCACACTTCCAGAACCGGGATTCTGGACTACGTGGTTACAATATATTTTGTTTCAGTTGTTTCAGTTGTTTAATTTGTTTTGTTCATGCTATACTCCTTGATACTGGGCGTTTCTATGCCCAAGTATCGACTATTCTCTTTTCTTTTTTCTATTTTTTCTACTTTTAACCTTTTTTCCTTTTCTTCCCTGAGGGTCAGCCGGAGGTTCCCTTGGTTGCCCGAGATGCCTATACATTGGTGTTGGTTGGTGAGTTTGTCTATTACAGCCGTTTTTGTCTTTTACCATGTCCATGTTGACTGATCCCACTGGAACCATACGACTGCTTTCTCATAATGTCCAGGGATTGGGCTCTCCATCTAAGCGTATTAAGGTGTTTAATTACTACAAGTCACTGGGTGCTGATGTTGTAGCTCTTCAGGAAACACATTTTGCTTCTTCCTTCACTCCCCGTTATATACATAAAAACTATCCCGTTTGTTATTTTGCTAATGCCAGGGAGAAAAAACGAGGGGTGGCGTTATGCTTATCGCGACGTCTATCGTTTACTGAAACTGAAGTACTGAGGGACCAGGAGGGGAGGTACTTATTAGTGAAGGGACACTTGGGGGGTAATTTAGTGACATTTTTGGTCTATTATGCCCCCAACACGAACCAGGTAGCGTTCTTTGATTCCTTACTCCGATCTTTGGCACCGAAGTTTGAAGGAGATGTAATCTTAGCTGGTGACTCTAATTTAGCGTTAGACCATATACTAGACAAATCTCATCTATCACAACTTCAGTCCCCTCCTAAACAAAGCCGAAAACTTGCTCAGCTGTTGCATCATCATGGCCTAGTTGATGCTTGGAGAGAGGCTAACCCTACCACTAGAGACTATTCCCATTTCTCTAGAGCTCATAATCGTTATTCACGTATTAATCATGTATTTCTCCATTCGGGACTATTGCCTAAATTGACAGCAGCCAAAATTGTGTCGGCACCCTGGTCTGATCATGACCCTGTGGTGGTTATGTTTTCAAACTTGACGATCAAGTTGGCTAAATCTCACTGGAGGCTTAATGAATCTATACTCAGTAATGAATCTTATTGCCTAGATATTATTACTCACCTTAAAACTTACTTTGCTATTAATAAAGCAGAAGATACTACTCCTGCTATTAACTGGGCAGCACACAAAGCTTCAGTGCGGGGTTTCTTGATTCAGTTGGCATCCAGACTTAAAAAAGCCCACGAAGAAGTGATTTTGGTCAAAACTAAGGAATACGAAACTTTAGTTACCCAACATAAACGTTCCCCACATCCGGACTTGTTGCTTAAACTTGAACAGGCCCGTACAGAACTTAATATTTGCCTCACTACTAAAGCGGAAAAAAGCCTACGCTGGACTAATCATAAATTTTTTACCTGCAGTGACCGGCCGGGCTCCTTACTGGCACATAAACTTACCCCTAAACATGCACAGGCTGCTCTCCCGAAAATGTAACTCTCAAGGGGCAATCTTTCCCAAAATCCTCAAAAGATTCTTAGTGAATTTCAAGATTTCTATACTAACCTATATACCCCGGCCCAGGGTCATGTGTCTTCTTCTATTAGTGACTTCCTACATACCTTATCTCTGCCGTCTCTCACAGAATCTCATAGAGAACGTATGGACCAACCCATTACATGTGAAGAAATATGTAACACTATCAAATTGTTGTCTTTACATAAATCGCCTGGCCCTGACGGTCTTCCTAATAATTATTATAAAACGTTTTCTGAACAATTGGCTCCTCATATGGTTCTCTATTTCAATTCCTTGCGAGGCGGTGGAGAAGTTCTTTTAGACGAAAATAGGGCTTACATTAGTGTCATACCGAAACCAAATAGAGACTCTACTGATATTCTTAATTACCGCCCTATATCGCTGATCAATTGTGATCTCAAAATTCTGACGAAATTATTAGCTTTGCGGCTTGGTGCTTTTCTGCCACAGTATATCCATAAAGACCAATCTGGCTTTATAAATCAACGCCAAACGCTAGACCAGATTCGCCGATCTATAATATTGATTTCTGCAGTTCGCTCTAAATGGGATGCCCCATGGTCTAGGGAATTACTGCTGCTTTCATTGGATCTTCATAAGGCCTTTGATAGCTTGAATTGGGACTACTTATTTGCCACCTTTAAAGGCCTTTGGATTTGGTTCTACCTTTATCACCCTATTACAAACAATATATAGCAATCCGTCGGCCCAGGTCTCCATTCGAGGTTATAGATCAATTTCATTTCCTATCCGACGAGGGACAGGGTTGTCCACTTTCCCCATTGCTCTTTGCGTTAGCAATTGAACCCTTAGCTGTTGCAATTCGATCCCACCCCAAAATACATGGAGTATGCTGTGGGCAACAAGAGCATAAATGCTCCCTTTTTGCTGACGACGTCCTCATGTATGTCACTAACCCTCAAGTTACTCTACCTAATCTACTAGCTCTATTTCGTCAATTTTCCCAGTTCTCAGGGCTTTCTTTAAATACTCAGAAGACTATGGCTCTTAATATCTCTTTACCCCCCTCGATGGAACGGAATCTACGAACTACATATAACTTTCAATGGGCGACACACTCCCTTCCGTACCTAGGTGTTCAGCTGACGCCTTCAATTAACACTCTATATCGGGCTAACTATCCTCCACTGTTTCGCCGTCTCCGAGAAGATCTTCAACGATGGGCAGACTATCCCTTATCCTGGTTTGGTAGAATCAATTCCATTAAGATGACATTTCTACCCAGGATACTTTATTATTTTAGAACTCTTCCAATTGCAGTCCCGAGGGGAGATTTACAACAACTACAATCGGATGTTCTCCATTTTATTTGGGGTAATAAAAAACCTTGCATAAACAAACTGACGTTATTTGTCTCGAAACCATGTGGTGGGCTTGGCCTCCCTGATTTACAAGCTTACTATCAAGCAGCTCAAATAACACAGCTTTCCTACACAACAGCTAAGGGGTCTCCACCCCTGTGGGTTTCTATTGAGGCTCTTTCGTGCCATCCTTTTAGTATCGGATCACTAATGTGGCTCCCAAGCCGCCGCCGCCCCCCCATTTTGTGCCCCACCCTGTCTCACTCCCTAGCGGTTTGGGACAGAGTGCGACATCGTAGATGCCTATCGTCTCCACATACCCCACTAGCCCCCTTGTTCTGTAATCCTGAGTTTTCTCCCGGCCTGACTCCATTGTTATTTCAATGGTGGCTTAATAAGGGACTTCTTAGGATAGGAGACTATCTTGATGGAGATCAACCACTCTCTTTGCAATATTTTAAAGACACGCTGCAGATGCCCTCTAGTGAATTGTTTAGGTACAATCAGCTTATTTCCTTTATACGTTCTAAACTTAAAATGTTAGACAGACCTTTTACACTTACAAATTTTGAATTATCTTGCCAAACGAGGGGCCTCCTACGGGGACGGATTTCTGCGGTATATGCTACCCTTACTAACCCGAATACTAAACTCCCTTACATGATTCAATGGGAACGGGATTTAGATACCACTTTTGATTTGGCTGAATGGCAGGATATTGCTTATGCGTTATCTAAAGTATCAATTAATACGACATTAATTGAAGCTAACTATAAAACTCTCCTTCGCTGGTATTTGGTTCCAACCAGGGTCGCTAGGATGCATCCATCTGCATCCCCCACCTGCTTTAGAAAATGTGGCCAGATGGGTACAATGTATCACGTTTGGTGGAAGTGCCCCAACATCACTAGATTCTGGATTCGGATATTCAACCTGGTATACTCTGTGACAGGAATTAATATCCGTAGATCCCCGGAGGTGGCGCTTTTCCAAAGGCTTTCCGAAGGGGTCCCTAAAAAATCGAGGAAGCTAATTATATACATACTTTTAGCTGCCAGAATAACCATTGCTAAATATTGGAAGCAGTCGATGGTTCCTCTTGATTCTGTGAAGAATAAGCTCAACTGGAT